>PVIC010009196.1:34588-46381 GCA_004025085.1 Thryonomys swinderianus | reverse complement strand
CAAAAAAAAAAAAAAAAATATATATATATATATAAAACGCTAGTCCTTGCTCAGGGGGTGATTGTTGGATGAGGGAGTATAATGCAGGTAGAATAGCTTTCTGTTCAACTGGTTTCTCTTTACTTTTTTTTTTTTTGAGACAGGGTCTTGCTTTGTAGTTCAGGCTGGCCCTGAGCTCACCATGTAGCCCAGGCAAGCCTGGAACTCAGCAATCCTCCTGCTTCTGCCTCTCAAGTGCTGGGATTACAGGCGTGAGTCACCACGCCCAGCATTGTACGTGGTTACCGGGGATTGAACTCAGGACCTTGCGCTTGCGAGGCAGGCACCAGAACCACTGAGCTAAATCTCCAGTCCCTCTATATTTTTAACAGGAAAGGGGATCAGACACTTCCTTTGAGTTTACTTCAACACTCTAATGAGGGATTTTGTGTAGTAAAAGACTGGCTAATAGGATGACTGGTGTTTCCAGTTGGTTGCAGAAAAGGAGATCTTGTTTTGTGAAAGAGAATATGGAAAGCAAATGGCTGTTGTGAAACTGAGTCCTTGAAAAACCATAGGAATTCAACCACTGTGCTTATCTATAGTGACCTTGAGGGAAAGAAGGAAAGCAGGCAGATGGAAACCCCATCCTGGTCTAACCCCTTGGCAGCAGGGAGATGTACGGCATTAAATACGGCATTAAAGTGGATTCATGAGGCCAAGGCAGACGGCATTAAAGAGATCCAAGATGAGGAAGGACTTTCTGGGAAATGGGGCAGCCTTCCCCAGAGAATCAGGTTTCTGACTTTCTGACCACGAATATGAAATGAGTTTAGATACTCTATTCTATTTTAAAATGCTAGTGTGATTACTTTTTTTTTTAATGTTATACAGGCAAAAACTAAAGGGAAAACAAAACCATGAAAAAAGTAAAACAATTTTATGACAAAATAATTTGATAATAACACTGGCTAATACACTGCATCATCATCTTAAAAGAGTGGCCCTGATATTACTCAGAACACAGGTCATAGACAAAGGATTTTCTCCCGCAGAGAAAATACAAACAGTATAAAACAAAATTTTCAGTGAACCTAAGAAACTATAATATAAATGAAAAGTTAGCATTTATCTTAAAATATCTTTGACATAACAGAATACCCCTGTCTCTCAGGAGCAGCCTCTCCATGGCCCAGGACCATACTTAGTCCCACTTCTTTCTTCCTACAGCATTCGTGAGAAGGCCGTTCGCGAGCTGCTTACTCGGCACTGCCAGCTCCTGCAGACCCCTGAGTCTTGGGCTAAGGAGGCTTTCCTTACCCAGAAGCTCTGTGTGCCTGCCGAGTGGATTCATGAGGCCAAGGCAGTGCGCGCGCACATGCAATCTGATAAGCACTTGGAAGCCCTCTATTTGTTTAAAGCGGGTCACTGGAATCGCTGTCACAAACTCATCATCCGACACTTAGCTTCTGGTGAGTGCTGGCATCATCCTAAATTCTTCCAGCTTCTGAAGTCCTATGGTGGGTCACGCCAGAGGTGAACCTCAGTATAGCCTTGCTTTGTGAGACCTTTTTGAAGAAAAGCCAGGATGAGGGGCTAGAGAGGCAAGCAATACTGTAAAGTTTCACTTGCCAGAAATACATATCCTTGATGTGACTAATTATATTACAGTCGGTTTCTAGAATTTTATCTAGCAACACCAGAATTACAGTTTGGAGATCTGAAGCCAAAAGTTCTTCACATTTCCCTTTGAAGAATTGCAATGTCTGCTTGTAATTCTCAAGTCTGGGCTAACACTATTTCTCTTTCCTTTCTATCTTAGATTTCTGCCAGGTCCTCTACATACATAGGAAACCATACACTGACTTATACAGACATTATGCTCAACATTTTGTTTCTCCAGATGCCATCATTAATGAGAACTATGACTACCTGAAGGGGTTCTTGGAAGACCTGGCACCTCCAGAGCGCAGCAGCCTAATTCAGGATTGGGAAACATCTGGTCTTGTTTACCTAGACTATATTCAAGTCATTGAAATACTCCACCGTATTCAGCAGGTACTTGAAATCCTTAATCACTACCTGGTTTCCTTTTCCCTGGCTCTTAAACCTTCTGAGATCAAACCCAAGGCTTAATGACTGATACAGCAATTTTGACAGCTGTATCAAAATTTAAAAAATACTTTTGAACATAGTAGTCCTACATACCTGTATTCCCAGCAGTCTGGGAGGCTGAGGTTGGAGCATCTCATGTACAGACACCCTGGGCAGCTTAAAATATGTTTAGTCAGTCTGGATTGTCATGAGATACAGATGATTCAGGTCCTACGCCTTTGCATTTCATTCCTGCCTTAACTCAGCCCACTCTTGTCCCATATCTCATCGTCTCCAGCTCTTTCTACTCATGCTGCATGGCTTGGAGTATTTCCAGCAAGCTGTCTTGTCTTGACACTTCAAGATCTGATTGTTCCACCTCTATTTTACCTTCTTTACCCTCAAAAATTGTTAAATGTACTTTTCCTTTCCTTTGTTTTAGTTCGTTTGTGAAATTGTGTCTAGTACTTTGACCAAAGCTGCCTGACTTTATTTTTGCATGGTTGCACAGGACTCTATGACCCACTGTAATCCAAGGCAGTTTTATGTTTGCTTTTCAAAACAGTGTAACTGCTACAAGGATAAAGTCTACACTAAAGAAACCAAATCAGAAGTGATCTGTAGTGCCAGGTTACAGGGCACATCCAGCCAACACCTCTTTTTTTTTTTTTTTTTGAGACAGGGTCTCGCTTTGTAGTTCAGGCTGGCCCTGAGCTCACTGTGTAGCCCAGGCAAGCCTCGAACTCAGCAATCCTCCTGCCTCTGCCTCCCGAGTGCTGGGATGACAGGCGTGAGCCACCACACCCAGCACTGTGGTATGTGGTATTGATGGCTGGTGGGCATGAGTCACCACGCCAAGCATTGTATGTGGTTACTAGGGATCGAACTCAGGATCTTGCACTTGGGAGGCAGGTGCCGGACCCACTGAGCTAAATCTCCCAGCCAACAACTCTTTAAGCTCTTGCAGCAAAGTACCCTCAAAAACTCAGACAGCACCCGCAACAACTCTTGACTAAAGCCACGCTTCACAACAATGGGTGTGGTGGCTCATGCCTGTAATCCCAGTACTTAGGAGGCAGAGGCAGGAGGATTGCTGAGTTTGAGGTTTGCCTGGGCTATACAGTGAGCTCAGGGTCAGCCTGAACTACAAAGCGAGACCCTGTTGCTTCAAAATGATAGTCCATGCTGCTCTAGTGAGAGAGAAGTAGACACAAGACCTAAACCTACTGGCTCTTCTCACTTCCTTTTCTTTAGGAATAATGGGGTTTTTTTGGTTTTTTTTTTTTTTTTTTTTTTTTTTTTTTTGAGACAGGGTGTCACTTTGTAGTTCAGGCTGGCCCTGAGCTCACTATGTAGCCTCGAACTCAGCAATCCTCCTGCTTCTGCCTCCCAAATGCTGGGATTACAGGCGTGAGCCACCATGCCTGGCACTGTGGTGTGTGGTGCTGATTGCTGATGGCCATGAGTTACCACACCCAGTATTGTTGTATATGGTTACTGGGATCATACCAGGGTCCTTGAGTTTGATAGGCGCTGGAACCATTGAGCTAAATCTCCAGCCCTAGGAATACATCATGTTCTGTGACAAGTGCTTTGTTAAGCTGAAGATCTTATAAAGAAGTGCTCGCTCTCTCTCACTCTCTCACTCTTTCCCCTTCTCTTTCTGCCTCCTTTCCCCCCCCCCCAACAAGGTTAAAAGCAGTTCAGTGTAGAGGTTAAGAGCTGAAATTCTGGGCCGGAGGGTTAGCTCAGTGGTTCCGGCACCTGCCTCGCAAGCGCAAGGTCCTGAGTTCCATCCCCGGTAACCACATATAATGCTGGGCATGGAGACACGCCCACCAACAATCAACACTACATACCACAGTGCCGGACGTGGTGGCTCACGCCTGTCATCCCAGCACTCGGGAGGCAGAGACAGGAGGATTGCTGAGTTCACGGCGGCTTGCCTGGGCACCATAGTGAGCTCAGGGCCAGCCTGAACTACAAAGCGAGACCCTGACTCAAAAAGCAAAAAAAAAAAAGAGCTGAAATTCTGACATTAGACTGATAGGTTTCATTCACATCTCCCACATTCACTAGCTGTGAAACCTTGAGCCAGTTTACTAACCTCTGTCTCATCTGAAAAAACAAGCAAAGGTGGACTGGACAGTGGCACACACAGTACGTAGGCTGACAGGGTTTCACAAAGAGTAAACAGTATACATAAAGCAGCTCACTACCTTATATATATGCAAATGCCTGATCCCTATATATGTTTTCCTCATCAATGTTCCACCTCCTCTGCCAGTGCCAGGTACAAAATAGGCTTCACTTTTGTTGTTCTTTTAGAAAAAAGCGTCTTCCCTAAACACTAAACGAACCCTTCCCTAACTAACCATTGGTTATTTACATAACCTATTACTGAGAATCCAACATTTGTCAAACACACTGGTGGATTTATGGAATGTGAAGATAAATAACATGTATTCTTCCTGGGCCTGGTGGCACACACCTGTATTCTCAGCACTCTGGAGACTGAAGCAGGAGGATCACCACAATTTCAAGGCCAGCCTGGACTAGTAAGACCCTGTCTCAAAAAAGGGAACCTGGCTGCGTGTGGTGGTTCATACCTGTAATCCCAGCACTCGGGAGGCAGAGACAGGAGGATTGCTGAGTTCGAGGCTTGCCTGGGCTACATAGTGAGCTCAGGGCCAGCCTGAACTACAAAGCGAGACCCTGTCTCAAAAAAAAAGCTAACCTGCCAGGAAAAAAAGGGTTCTGCTCTTAATAAAGTAATAAGTTGATGCAGGAAATATGTACAGGTGAACCAAGCATTACTCCAGAATGCATATGAGGACTAAGCCAGGAGAACTGTCAGTACGCAGCCTGCACAGTGCTGACCCAGTCAGAGCCACAAAGGTACTCACTAAGTCAGAGTGGTGACACTCACATCTGGGGTATGAGGAAACACTGGATTTTAGTTAGCAGCTTCTCCAGTTCAATCATACTCTGTTGTCCTTTTCACCCTACACTTGCCATGTAAACTTGCTTTGTGTCTCTGTGTTACAGCCTGTACTATCCTCTGCCGGGAACACTTGGCCTTCCCTGACTGTTGAGGTCTCGAGTTAAGTAACACCCTCCTCAGAGGGGTCCGTCCAACGCCTCAGTCGGGGGTAGTTATCTGTTTCTCTGCCATAGCAGCCTATTTCAGTGTCTGCATAGCTTCCTTCTTCAAGTCTCTTACCATTCGGTACTTTCTTCTTAAGTTTCATGAGAGCGAAGACCTTGCCTATCCCACAGGTTCTTTGTGTTTTGTTTTTGCTTTTTATTTTAGTTTTTGCTTTCATTTTGTTGTATACTACTAAAGATTGAACTAAGGCATGCTGTACCACTCAGTAACATCTTGAGCCCACTTTACTTTTTATTTTGAGGCAGGATTTCACTAAATTTTTCAGGATGGGGTCAGACTTGGGATTTTCCTTGCCTCAGCCTCCTGAGTAGCTTGGATTACAAGTGTGAGCTGCCATGCCTAACTTGTTCATCAGTGTTTAAAATCAATGTAAGTAGGGTGAGAATGAATAGAATGTTCTCTTGGCCTAACTGGTTTCTTTCTTCTCAAAAGGAGGAATGGTCAGGTTATGAACTGGAACAGTTAAACACCAAAGTGACTTCGCTGTGCAGCCGGATAGAGCAGATCCAGTGTTACAATGCCAAGGACCGGCTGGCTCAGTCGGGTAAGCCACTAACCTCCCCTTGCGCCGAGCCGCTTCCCTGACTTGTCCCTCGGGGCTCACTACACTTTTTCTCTCTAGATATGGCCAAGCGCGTAGCCAACCTGCTGCGGGTGGTACTGAGCCTCCGGCACGCCTCTGATGCGGCTTCGGACACAGCGCCCGATCCTCAGCGTGTCCCGCTGCGCCTGCTGGCTCCCCACATCGGCCGGCTCCCCATGCCCGAGGACTATGCCTTGGAGGAGATGAGCAGCCTCACGCAGTCGTACCTGCGGGAACTGACTGTCGGGAGCCAGTGAGGCCCAGGCTCTGCGGCTTCACGCTCCCCACACAGTGTTCACCTTGTCACCCGGTCGGCTGCGAAGACCTGCTCCTTCGCTGCTGTCCAGCAGCGTCCTGTAACTGTTCAGGGCTTTTCTTAATACTGAACATATCACAAGGGCTTTTGGAACCAGAAAAAGAGATGTCTCCTTTTACCATCCTCAAGGCCAATTTTTTTCTTTTCGAAAACGGTCAATAAAGCTCCTTTGGCAGAATCTCCCGGAGAACCAGGGAATTCTTTTCTACCCCAGCGTTCTGGAGGTTGTGACTCGTTGTGCGCCGACCTGCGGCCCTGCTCCTCCTCCAGCCCTTTTGTAGACGGACAAAGGAGTGAACAGGCGGTGGGACAAGTGAACTGACGTAGGACTGTCCTTCCCTAACAGACGGACTGTTCACAGGAGGGGAGTTTGTCTTCAGAAGTGTGTTGGTTGGTTAACTGAATTTTGGAGTCAAGAGTACTGGACTGAGCAAAAAGAACAGGGTCTTCTCACACACTCAGGGTAGAAAGGATTGCGCCCTGTGGAGGGATAAGCTCTTCAAGGCTTGCACTGTTCCTGCCTTGAATGTTCTGTGAATACCATACCTTCCTACTGCCATGAGGAGCAGATATGGGTCATGTACCGTGTCACTGGGGACCTTCCAGAACTTGGTTTGCGCCCTGGTTTTCTGTCATCTCTCTGGGACATTTGTCTGGATTTGCCTGAAGAGTTTCAAGAATGGCAGGTTGGGATTCCCTCCCAGCTCCCCACCATTCTAGGCCCTTCCATCTCCCATCCTTCATTTTCCCCCCTCCCAGAAAGTGAGACCATCACTGAGGCAGGCAAGACGCAGGGCTTTAGGGCCAGGCAGAGACCTTCCCTGCACTGCTGCCAGCCGTGGAGCCCCAGGTGCTGGGCGGAGACAGCTGCTGTGAGGCCTGTCACAGACACCACCTGTCATAGGCCACCACTGGGTCTTTATGCATGAAGATTATGTAAAGGTTTTTATTAAAATATATATATAAATAAATGATCTAGATTATTTTCTTTTTCTGAAGCTACTTTCTTAAAAAAAAATAAAAATGAAATGTTTATAGCATTCTTGGTATTGGCTTTCACTGTGTTGGGCTTTTTTTCAGCACTGGAATTGAACTCAGGACCTTGCGCTTGTCAGTCAGGCACAGCACCACTCAGCTACATCCCTGGCCCCTCAGTCTGTGTTTGTTTTGTTGTTGTTTGTTTTTTGAGACAGGGTCTCGCTTTGTAGTTCAGGCTGGCCCTGAGCTCACTATGTAGCCCAGGCAAGTCTCGAACTCAGCAATCCTGTCTCTGCCTCCACAGTGCTGGGATGACAGGTGTGAGCCACCATGCCCGGCACTGTGGTATGTGGTATTGATTGCCGATGGGTGTGAGTCTCCACCCCCAGCATTGTATGTGGTTACCAGGGATCGAACTCAGGACCTTGCGCTTGCGAGGCAGGCGCCAGAACCACTGAGCTGAATCTCCGGCCCCCTCAGTCTGTGTTTTTGAGCCTTCCTGCTCCAAGGATTTTTATGGTGGCCTTGTCTGAGTTAGCCTATCTGTCTTTGGAATTTGCAGTGAAAATGGAGATGGGCTGAGGTAAAGAGAGAACCATGTGGTGCTAAGCTGAGATGCAGCCTGGCCGAAAGGCAAGACTCGGGGCAAATCAGGGCCAAGGTGATAGCGATTAATGCTGCCTGCTCCACACGCGTGTATGTGTGCTGTTTCCCATCGCGGTCCTCCAGTGCCCAGGAGAACACATGTCACCTTTCAGAGCCCCCTTTTGTACCCTGGTGATGTGTGTGCTTAAACCCTGAGTCGTTTCACTTTCCCAGTCCACATTCCTTTGTACAAAGGCAGTAAGGTTCCCTTCTGTTCTTTACACAGCTGGTTCTGAGAGGGACACGAGAGCACTGTGAGTACTAGTCAGCTCTAATTTTCTTTTTTGAGACAGAGTTTCACTGTGTAGCCCAGACTGGTACTGAACCCACCCTGTAGCCCAGGCTGGCCTCAGACTCACATCTTCCCGGCTCACCTTCCCTCAGGCTGTGGTTATGGGTGAGCACCCCCACACACACACACCCTGCTTTCTTCAGGTCTGATTTGATTGGTCAGAATGAGGCATCTAGCAAATTCTAATTAAAATTAGGCCAAAGACTCCAGCACGTGAAGGAATGCCAGGTAGGAAGGCCTGTGCGTGCACCTGTGCCTGAGACTTCAGTTTAACCTGGACCCACCGAGAGGAGGAGTGAGCGTTACTTAGCAGCAAATCCCCTCCATGACTTAGGGTAAGAACCTGAAGGACTCCCACACCGCTGCAACCTTCTTTTTTTTTTTTTCTTTTTGGAGACAGGGTCTCGCTTTGTAGTTCAGGCTGGCCCTGAGCTCACTATGGAGCCCAGGCAAGCCTCGAACTCAGCAATCCTCCTGCCTCTGCCTCCCAAGTGCTGGGGTGACAGGCGTGAGCCACCACGTCTGGCTCTGTGGTATGTGGCATTGATTGCTGGTGGGCGTGAGTCACTACGCCCAGCATTCTATGTGGTTACCGGGGATCGAACTCAGGACCTTACGCTTGTGAGGCAGGTGCCAGAACTACTGAGCTAACCCTCCCGGCCTCTGCAACCTTCTAAAAGCAAAGAATTAACTCGTTTTCCTTGCCAGCTGTGTATGTTGTATTTGTTTTTGTTTTTGTTTTTTGAGACAGGGTCTCACTTTGTAGTTCCGGCTGGCCCTGAGCTCACTATGTAGCCCAGGCAAGCTGCCGTGAACTCAGCAATCCTCCTGTCTCTGCCTCCCGAGTGCTGGGATTATAGGCATGAGCCACCACACCCGGCACTGTGGTATGTGGTATTGATTGCTGGTGGGCGTGAGTCTCTACGCCCAGCATTGTATATGGTTACCGGGGATCGAACTCAGGATCTTGCGCTTGCGAGGCAGGCGCTGGAAACACTGAGCTAACCCTCCGGCCCTGTATTTGTTTTTTAAAGAATGTGCTATAAAAACAGCCTTTAGCAGTGTTAGAGATGGTGAACAGGAGTAGTATTACTCTCACACCAAGTATTATTCTCTCAATATTAAAATTAGTTCTAAATCAAATGTTTATCACCAAATCCATCCACACTGGAATGGAATTACAGTTCAAAGTATGGATGATAATCTCTTCTATATCTCAAAATCTCACTGAAATATCTTTATATTAATTTCTCAAAAAACAGGACAGGAACCAAAGAGACAGTAGAGCGGTGGAATCCATAACCTCATGCCATCCAGTATAACACATTCAAGCAGAGCCCTGCAGTAATGCCAGGATCAGAGTTGGCACAGGGCTGGATGTTTTCCTCTTAAACTTTTTTTTTGGAATCTTAAAAAAAAACTTTTTTGGGGGTTAATTCAAGCTGACTTTATACTATATAATAGATGCTGGCTTTGAATTTCCAGTGACCTTCCCACCCAGCCTCTTAAATGCTAGGATTACAGGTGTGACCACCATGTCTAGCCAAACTCAGCTTTATTGATTTTTATATTTCTAGAAAAATGAGTTCAGATTTTTTCCTTTGTTTTCAAAGGACCAGGGCTTAGGCTTAATTGGCCTATTTTACTGAAGTTCAGTATTGTACAGATACTCTTTGTTTAAAAACTGGGTTCTGTCTCTGCCTCCCGAATGCTGGGATGACAGGCGTGAGCCACCACACCCAGCATTGTGGTATGCGGTGTTGATTGCTGGTGGGTGTCAGTTTCCACACCCAGCATTGTATGTGGTTACCGGGGATTGAACTCAGGACCTTGCGCTTGCGAGGCAGATGCTGGAACCACTGGGCTAACCCTCCGGCCCCCCTTGTTTTGTTTTTTGAGACAGGGTCTCCTTTTATAGTTCAGGGTGGCCCTAAACTCATTATGTAGCCCAGACAAACCTCAAACTCACAGTAACCCTCCTACCTCTGTCTCCCAAGTGCTGGGATTACAGGCCTAAACCACCATGCTTTCCCATTGAGTTTTGTGGGAGTTTTTTTGAGACAGTCTCCCTCCATAGTTCAGGCTGGCCCGAGCTCACTATATAGCCCAAACTAGCCTCAAACAGCAATCCTCCCGCCTCAGCCTCCTGAGTGCTGATATTACAGGTGTGAGTTACTATGCCCAGCACTGTGGTATGTGGAATCAGGAATCAAACTCAGGACCTTGTGCTTGCAAGGCAGACACAGGAACCACTGAGCTAAATCCCTGGCCCGAGATTTTGTTTTGTTTTGTTTTGTTTTTTGGGTTTTTTTTGAGACAGGGTCTTGCTTTGTAGTTCAGGCTGACCCTGAGCTCACTATGTAGCCCAGGCAAGCCTCGAACTCAGCAATCCGCCTGTCTCTGCCTCCCGAGTGCTGGGATGACAGGCGTGAGCCACCACGCCTGGCACTGTGGTATGTGGTATTGATGGCTGGTGGGTGTGAGTATCCATGCCCAGCATTGTATGTGGTCACCGGGGATCAAACTCAAGACCTTGCGCTTGTGAGGCAGGTGCCGGAACCACTGAGCTAACCCTCCAGCCCTTTTTTGTTTTTTTAAAGCTTGTTTTATAGAAACTTTAACCTATGGCAAAGTAAAGTAGTGTAATGAACTCACATGCAACATTTGTCACTGCCTCTGCTACAACCCAGCCCCCGTGATGTTATTTCTAAGGTAGATCCTTTCATCAATATCTTTAGCTTGGGCCAGAGATTTAGCTCAGTGGTTCCTGTGTCTCAAAAAAAAAAAGTATATAGGGGCCGGAGATTTAGCTCAGTGGTTCCGGTGCCTACCTCACAAGTGCAAGGTCCTAAATTCAATCCCTGGTAACCACATACAATGCTGGGCGTGGTGACTCATGCCCACCATCCATCAATATCACATACCACAGTGCTGGGCGTGGTGGCTCATGTCTGTCATCCCAGCACTTGGGAGGCAGAGGCTGAAGGATTGCTGAGTTCCAGGCTTGCCTGGGCTATATAGTGAGCTGAGGGCCAGGCTGAACTACAACAAAGCCAGACCCTGTCTCAAAAGAAGAAAAAAAAAAAAAAGAAAGAGCTTTTTAAACAAGATGGGGCAGAAGGAGAAGGAAGTACCTGCCCTTCCCAAAGCTGAAGTCAAAGCTAAAGCACTGAAAGCCAAGAAAACAGTACTGAAAGTTATCCACAGCCACAAAAAGAAAAAGATCCCCATGTCACCCACCTTCCATCATCCCAAGATACTGTGGCTCTGGCAGCAGCCCAGATACCTGGGGGGGAGTGCCACCAGGAGGAACAAGCTTGACCACTATGCCGTCATTTCCCCTGACCACAGTCAGCCATGAATAAGATAGACAACAACACACTTGTATTCACTGTGGATGTCAAAGCCAACAAGCACCCAAACAAGCTGCGACAAAGCTCTGTGATATTGACGTGGTGGCCAAGGTCAATACCCCAGTCAGGCCTGATGGAGAGAAGAAGGTATATGTTTGACTGGCTCTTGATTATGATGCCTTGGTTGTTGCCAACAAAGTTGGGTCATCTAAACCGACTCCAGCTGGCTAATTGTAAATACGTGTAATTTTTACCATTATGGAAAGAAAGAAGGAAGGGAGAGAGAGAGAGAGAGGGAGGGAGGGAGGGAGGGAGGGAGGGAGGGAGAGAGAGAGAGAGAGAGAGAGAGAGAGAGAGAGAGAGAGAGAGAGAGAGAGAGAGAGA
>PVIC010009196.1:9013-34488 GCA_004025085.1 Thryonomys swinderianus | reverse complement strand
TCTTGCAAGTGCAAGGTCCCAAGTTTGATCCCTATCAAGCACATATCACAGTGCCTGGTGTGGTGGCTCACACCTGTAATTCCAGCACTCAGGAGCCAGAGGCAAGAGGATTGCTGTGAGTTCAAGGAAAAAAGAAAAAATTAAATTTCAATAGTTGGGTAATTTGGTGGGGTTTTGTTTTGTTTTGGATTTTTTTTTTTTTTTTTGAGACAGGGTCTTGCTTTGTAGTTCAGGCTGCTCCTGAGCTCATTATGTAGCCCAGGCAAGCCTCCAACTCAGCAATCCTCCTGCCTCTGCCTCCCGAGTGCTGGGATTACAGACATGAGCCACCATGCCCAGCACTGTGGTATGTGGTACTGATTGCTGGTGGGCATGAGGCACCATGCCTGGTATTGTTGTATGTAGTTACTGGGGATCGAACTCAGGACCTTGCACTTATTAGGCAGGCACTGGAACCACTGAGCTAAATCTCCAGCCCTCAGAATTCTTTTCAATGGCAAAATTATTTGGAAGGAAGGTAAATATCTGTAACCGAGAATGGTATGTTAGAATATGCAGCCATTTACAAGACAGGTTTATGTAGCTATTATGAGACCAAGTGGGACAAACTAATCCAAACAAACTTTTGTGGTCTATAAATACCTGTGAATCTCGGCATCCCTGAAGCAAGCCTAACTCACTGGCACCAGGCCACAGACCCTTGCTGACTGCCTGCTGCTGTACTGGGGGACTTTTGTTCTCGGTTACCTCAGTTAATCCTTACTGCTCTCAAGGTAAATACTATTAATCCCAATGTCCAGAGAGAGAAAACCTGCAACCTAGAGAGTTTTAGTATCATGCTCAGTTCACACAGCTCAGGGAACAAAAGTGATTCTGATTACACCAAACGGCCCACGTGTCTAGATATTGTGAAGCCACCGAGGCGCAGGGACAGTGAAGACTGGAGAAAGGCTGTGACTACACCTTCTGCCCTTAGAGGCCACCTGGAGGGGAGCCTGGTTGGCACGAGGCATTTGGCCCGACGGGCTCAGTCCTCCCGGGAGGACAGCCAGCCTAGAGGGAGCCACAGGGGCAGAGCTGGCGGCAGAGTCCCCACCACAAGCGCGCACCCTCTCCCGGAAGCTCAGGTCTCCCGCACAGCCCGACCTGCGTCCCTGGACTCCAGGCCGGGCCTGA
This sequence comes from Thryonomys swinderianus, assembly GCA_004025085.1. Taxonomy (NCBI): domain Eukaryota; kingdom Metazoa; phylum Chordata; class Mammalia; order Rodentia; family Thryonomyidae; genus Thryonomys; species Thryonomys swinderianus. The sequence continues at coordinate 33,312 of PVIC010009196.1, read as the reverse complement.
ACTGAGCGCGGTGCTGCCTTACAGTCTGAATAATTTAGTGCCAGCAGCCAGAGGTGTCGGTTTCAGGAGCTCGGTTCCCATGGCACAGGTGGCCCAGTCCTGAAATTCGGCTCATAACAGGCCCACAGGAGGCCCTGTCCTGTCCTTCAGCCCTGAGCCTGTGTGAGTCCCTCCTTCCTCTTGTCCTGCTGCAAGCAGCAGGCTCACTTTGGTACCAAGTACCGGGGTGGAGGATGTGCATCAGGGTGCCTGAAACAGACAGAGAAAAGGAGAGGGAAAGAGGCAGACGGACGAAGGCCACAGCCAGGGAGGCGGAGACCAGGTCACTACAGGACAGACAGAAGGAGCATGAGACAGAGGGGCACAGGGCATAGGAAAGGGCGGAGGCCAAGGCTAAAGGACGAAAGGACCAGCACAGGTGAACCAGCGGATACCAACAACTGAGCCAACATCAACTCGCAATGTGAAGTAGGGTTAGACAATTGAAGGGCAGCAGGGCTCCCAGAGTAGCTGCACCCATGAGCAATCACAGCCTTTCTCATTTCCAGGTACCAATCACGCCATCTTTGTCAGCTGGGCCTGATACGGCCCAAGGTCTGGCCAGGAGACCTGTCCCTCCCCTGGCTGTGCCAGAGCCATGGGGCCCCGAAGCCATCACCTCTGCCTGAGCCTCCTGTTCCTGCTCCTGCTCCCTGAAGGTATGAAGCTCGGTGAACCAGGCCTGGCCTCTCCTAGCAACGCTGTCATTTCTGTTGGTTCCAAACTTCTCTCCCATGATCTCTCTCTTTCTCTTCAGTAACCATACTGAGAACAATCTCTCTATCTGGGAATGTGGGAAAGAGCTGCAAGGGGGAGAGACTTGCCCGGCTGGGGTAGGAGCCATGATGAGGAATTTCCAAATTAGAAACTAAGGGGTTAATTGTGAAGGGCCTTGAATGTCAGCCCAATGCTTTAGCCTGCAGCGAGAGGAACCCTGAGCAATCTTAGGCAGGTACTGGCCTGGCAGAGATAACATGTCTAAAAGCTTAATCTACCTTAAGTGTACAGGCCTGTAGGAGAGAGTGAGTCTGAGGCAGATGGAGTTGAGGAGGCTGTTACTGCTGCCGTTGTGGTCCAAGTGGAAAGGAAGGAGCCTGAGCTGGAGAGGAAAGTGGAGTCAGGGCGTGTCTGGTGGGATACAGAGAATCTGATAGGATGTGGAAACTGATTGGATTGCAGGGGGAGGAAAGGAGAGAAAGATAAAGGAAGGAGAATTCCCATTCCCTACCATCACTAGGAGTGCCATTTGCTGAGATACCGCAGGACCAGAAGCAGTTTCAAGGGCCGGAGATTTAGCTCAGTAGTTCCTGCACCTGCCTAGCAAGTGCAAGGTCCCTGGTTCCATTCCTGGTAACCACATACAACAATACTGGGCGTGGTGACTCACGCCCACCAGCAATCAGTACTACATACCACAGTGCCAAGCTTGGTGGTTCACACCTGTAATCCCAGCACTTGGGAGGCAGAGGCAGGAGGATTGCTAAACTCAAGGCTAACTTGGGCTACATAGCGAGCTCAGGGCCAGCCTGAACTACAAAGCAGACCCTGTCTCCAAAAAAAAAAAAAAAAAAAGTGGGGAAGGATGAGATTCTGAGGACAGTGTTTAAATCAGGAACAGGAACGCCAGGCATGATGGTCACATCTACTCAGGAGGCTAAGACCAGAAGATGGTTTCAGCCCAGGGAGTTCAAGGCCAGCCTGGACAAAAGAGCAAGACATCTCAAAACAAACCAGCCAGGTCCAGAGATTTAGCTCAGTGGTTCAGGCGCCTGCCTTGCAAGCACAAGGTCCTGAGTTCCATCCCGGTAACCACATACAATGCTGGGCGTGGTGACTCACGCCCACCAACAATCAACCAGCAATCAGCACCACATACCACAGTGCCGGGCGTGATGGCTTGCGCCTGTCATCCCAGCACTCGGGAGGCAGAGGCAGGAGGATTGCTGAGTTCGAGGCTTGCCTGGACTACATAGTGAGCTCAGAGCCAGCCCGAACTACAAAGGCGAGACCCTGTCTCAAAAAAAAAAAAAAACCAAAAAAAAAAACCAAAACAACCAGCAGGGAATGCAGAAGAGAGAATATTCCCTGAGTGAAGGCTTGAGAGCCCAGAGGGGCAGGGTAGTAAGGTCTGGGATGCCTGAGTAAAAGTTCAGAGGCCTGGGATTCTCGGATGACTCCAGCCTTTGTGGCAGGGCAGGCAGAATCCGGGTCCTTGGGGAGGGAAGAAATAAGCCAGGGTCTCTCCAAAAGAGAAGTTTATGGCCTTGGGCTCCTTCATCCCTAGAGATAAACCAGGGATGCCAGAGCCACAGATAGAGGGAAAAAGGTCAAGCAGCAAAAAGTTGTGGGGCAGTGGGACGGGTGGTGCTCTGTCTCCCTCCAGCGTGCTTCGGGGCCGAGGGCAGGCTGGCTCACAAGCTCTTCCGCGATCTGTTCGCCAACTACACAAGCGCCCTGAGACCTGTGGCTGACACAGACCAGACTCTGAATGTGACTCTGGAGGTGACACTGTCGCAGATCATCGACATGGTACGTTTACATTGTGGTCGTGGTGGAAGCGATGTGGAACCTGACCCACAGCAGTATCAAGGAGTGAGGGACGGGGATTATCTCCCAGCAAGGCTGTGTGATGTTAACAAGGATAAATGGTGTCCACGTCAGGTGCCCGCTGTGTGCCTTACACCCTGCACCCTTGAACTCCCTGAATCCCAGGCAAGGCTTACTCCCCGCCCCCACCCCCCGCCATGTAGCTGCAGAGGAACCAGCTGTGGTGCAGTGAGAAGAGAACCGGGCCAAGGTCATACGGCAAGGGCGGCCTGGGCGGAAAGACCGTACACGGAAGTCAGGTTCGGGCTCAGGAGAGTGCGCACAGAGAGGGCAGGGGATGCAACTGCGGGTGTCCACTCCCTGCCCTCCAGGATGAGCGGAACCAGGTGCTGACCCTGTACCTGTGGATCCGGCAGGAGTGGACAGACGCCTACCTGAGATGGGACCCTGATGCCTATGGCGGCCTGGATGCCATCCGCATCCCCAGCAGTCTTGTGTGGCGGCCGGACATTGTACTCTACAACAAGTAGGCCTACCTGGGGTCCCCTGCTCGCCCATCCCTTTACAGAGCGGCCTTTCGCGCCAGGATACACTGACCCCCTCCCAGCCCCTGTCCTGGCCGCTCTGGACACCCCCCCCCCTTCTAAAGCCACCTCTCACTAGGACACCCCAACTCAGGCTGAATGTCTGCTGGGACGCAGCTAAGAGGCCTCACCTGGCCCCCTCCACCCTCCCGGGTGGGGTTTCTCTCAAGGCTTCCCAGGGTCCTTCCTCCAGGGCCCGAGCATCTGAAGGTTCCCTTAGGCCATTCGAGCCAGTTCTGGTCTCCTAGACAACCCGCGGGTTGCCCACCTTCCCCCGGCCTCTCTAAGCAATGCTGCAGGCGACTCCCAAGGTCAGACGGTCAACCCAGGGTCACCTGTGCACTAGCTGCGAGCTTCTTACCCTCCCTGGGCTACAGCTGAGCCGTGCTGCTCCTCCTGGACTTCCGCACAGATCGTGGCTGCCCGTGGCATGCTCCACCTGTGTGCCGCCCGGGCCACAAGGCCGCCAGCAGCCCGAGGCCGTCCCGTTCCAGGTGCGCCCCATCCCCGTGGTCCCAGGCTGCGGCCCCGCTGATCTCCATCTTGCTCGTCCGCAGGGCGGACGCGCAGCCGCCAGCCTCGGCCAGCACCAACGTGGTGGTGCTGCACAACGGCGCGGTGCGCTGGGACGCGCCGGCCATCACGCGCAGCTCGTGCCGCGTGGACGTGTCCGCCTTCCCCTTCGATGCGCAGCGCTGCGGCCTCACCTTCGGCTCGTGGACGCACGGCGGGCACCAGCTGGACGTGCGGCCGCGCGGTGCCGCCGCCAGCCTGGCCGACTTCGTGGAGAACGTGGAGTGGCGCGTGCTGGGCTTCCCCGCGCGGCGGCGCGTGCTCACCTACGGCTGCTGCTCCGAGCCCTACCCCGACGTGACCTTCACGCTGCTGCTGCGCCGCCGCGCCGCCGCCTACGTGTGCAACCTGCTGCTGCCCTGCGTGCTCATCTCGCTGCTCGCGCCGCTCGCCTTCCACCTGCCGGCCGACTCGGGCGAGAAGGTGTCGCTGGGCGTCACCGTGCTGCTGGCGCTCACCGTCTTCCAGTTGCTGCTGGCGGAGAGCATGCCGCCGGCCGAGAGCGTGCCGCTCATCGGTGAGCACGGCCGCGGCGCCAGCCGGGGCCCGGGTCCCGGCCCCGTCCCCGAGCGCCACCAGGGGTCAGTCTTTTCTCCAGGACTAGCTGCAGAAAGATCGGTGCCCTGTTCCCACGTTATTTTATTTTTACTTATTTATTTTTGATGTTTCAAGTCAGAGTCTCACTACGTAGTTCAGGATGGACTTGTAGCCCAGGCTGGCCTTAAACTCATGGCGATCCTTCTGCCTCAGCCTCGGGAGTGCTGGGATTGTAGGTGCTCTTGCCCGTGTTTTAAACATAGGCAAAATGTACTGTGTGCCAGGCTCTCTCCTGTACATCTGACATGCGAGGTGAGCAGCACCATAACCCTATAGAGTCTCTCGTTATCCTAGTTGTACACAAAGGATCAGAATTTGACCCTTGGAGCTGAGGATTTAGCTCAGTGCACAAGGTTCAGAGTTCGATCCCCGCTAACCACATTCCAATATGCCAGGCATGGTGGCTCGTGCCTGTAATCCCAGCACTTGGGCGGGAGAGGCAGAAGTACTCCTGTGAGTTTGAGGCCAGCCTGGGCTACAAAGTGAGACCCTGTATATAAACAAACAGAAGTTGCTCCAGGTCGTGCCCAAAATTATTGGAGCCTCGCAGAAGAACCCACAGCTTCTGAAAATGCACCGCTGGAGAGAGTGGCAGGAATTTGACTCTTCTTTCTTCCTGGACCTGTCCTTGGGCCTGAGGAGTCCAGAGAGCCTCCAGGGGAGGGGGGTACTCCAATTTATGGGGGAGGCAGCAGGAAATTAGGATCCCTGGGTTCTTGTCCTGGGGCCAGCTGGCTATCTTTCTCTTGCAGGGAAGTACTACATGGCCACCATGACCATGGTCACCTTCTCAACAGCACTGACCATCCTCATCATGAACCTGCATTACTGCGGTCCCAGTGCTCGGCCAGTGCCCACGTGGGCTCGGGCCCTCCTGCTGGGACACCTGGCAAAGGGCCTGTGTGTTCGGGAGCGAGGGGAGCGCTGCGGGCAGTCTAGGCCGCCCGAGCGAGCCCCCAGCCCCCAGCCCCCGGCAGGACCCCCTGCAGGCCCTTGCCGTGAGCCAAGGTGTCTGTGCTCCCAGGAAGCCCTACTGCATCATGTAGCCACCATCGCCAGCACGTTCCGCAGCCACCGGGCTGCCCAGCGCCGCCATGAGGACTGGAAGCGCCTGGCCCGAGTGATGGACCGCTTCTTCCTGGGGATCTTCTTCTCCATGGCGCTGGTGATGAGCCTCCTGGTGCTAGTGCAGGCCCTGTGAGGGGCTGGGGCTGGTACCAGGGAGCAGCCCCTCCGGGCCGGGACTGCATTCCAAACTTCAGGACCAACACAACTGACTTCACAGTCCACAAGGATTCCCTGCTTGTGGGTCCTAACTACTAAAGAGGAGAAACTATAATCATGTCTGTGCTCAGAGGTAGAGCTCTCAGGGGAACTGCAGCTATTAAAAGAAACAGATGGGGGCCAGAGATTTAGCTCAGTGGTTCTGGCACCTGCCCAGCAAGCACAAGGGCCCTAGTTTGATCCGGGTAACCACATATGACAATACAGGGCGTGGTGAGTCACGCCCACCAGCAGTCAGTGCCACAGACCACAGTGGCTCACACCTGTCATCCCAGCACTAGTGAGGCAGAGGCAGGAGGGTGGCTGAGTTCAAGGCTTGCCTGGGCCACATAGTGAGCTCAGGGCCAGCCTGAACTACAAAGCGAGACCCTGTCACAAAGAAGAAAAAAAGAAACAGACCTGCTTCTTTCCCGTGTTGCTAGGCAGCTGATGTTACAAGGATTTAGGCTTCCCTGAGGGCTCAGGGAAGGGAATTCGTGGTGCAGTTTCCGGTGCAGGAGGCTGTATAGACATCCCTAATAAAGTAAGTGTGTCCTGGCATCTCTCCGATGTCCTGTCTTCCCCTGGGGCTCCACAGTAGTAGAAGTCGAGCATCCAAGTTCGTCTCTACAGACAAGAGCCTTGGAACTTTTGGATCAAACCAGAAATGACATCTTTGCTGAAAAATAACTAGGACCCTGGAAGAACACCCTTTTTTCCCCTCACAGAGGTCTGTGTCCTGTGCAGTTGGACACGGTCCACCCCATTCCCGCACAGACATGGAGAGGTAGGAAGCGTCAAAGTGGCGCCAGAGCCGGGACCAGCCATCCACAGGCATCGGTTCCTCTGTGACTCCCGGTTCCTGGCACGCTCTCTGTGCCTTGGACCTAGTCTCCGCCCTCAGGAGCTAGGGACCCCAACCCAGCCTGTGGCAAGGCCAGAAAAGGCTTCCTGAGGAGTGACTGGAGCATTCCAGGTGGGTGTCTGAAGCGTCTGTCCACCACACCAGTCCCAGGAGCGAGCTGTCCCCCCAACCCCAGGTCCCCTCCAGTGAGTTGAAGCCCCTGCTATCTCCAAGTGAGTGGCTGCCGGTCGTGGAGTCCTCCCGCCTCTAGCGAGAGCCTCACTCCTAGGGCCCAGGGTTCAGTCCCCAGACTCTTTCCTGTGTCTCCGCCAGAGGTCTGACCACTGCAGAGGGGCTCACGGGGAGCGTGGGTGCGCTCAGAGCACATGTGTGGCCGACGCCCTCAGGTTGGCGGAGGCTCGGGCAGGAGAAGCTGCACAGTGAGCAATGGATCAGAGCAGGTCTGGACTTGCTAGAAGAGCCTTCAGGGACCCCAGCGATAGCAGCAGGGACCAGACCGCGGAGGGGGAGCCCTGGCTCGTGGCTGCAGGGAAAACAGAGATGGGGAGGAAGAGAGGGAGGAGCAAAGTGAGGCCATGAAGATGGAGAGACTGGCAGCACGAGCTGGAGACTCGTGCACAGGGGCCAGGGATGTAGCTCAGTGGCACCACGCCTGCCTTGCAAGTGCAAGGTCCTGAGTTCGATTCCCGGGACCACACATACATAAAAGACTGAAACACAGACTATGACTGGAGACAAACGAAGACCAAGGATCGAGGAAGGAGGGTAGAGTTATCCAGAGGCCATCAGGTCTCACCCCCTGGCCCCAGGGGGCATCGCAGAGTGGACTGGGATATGGAGTGGAGGCCTGAGTGGGTCCCAGGGTCGCTGAACTTGGCTCCCCTGCCCACACCGTGGGTGAGGACGTGCTGGGTGGACTGTGGGGGAAACAGCTCAACCTTCCCAGTGCCTGAAGTTGCGCTAGACCCCAAAGCAGAGGCCTGAGTTAGATGCTGGGGACTCAACTTCCGGTCCCGCGCTAACTCAGTCACGCTGGGCATGTCACTGCTGTCTCCCGTTCTTGCTTGCCTGGGTCAGGAGGCCAATACCCGGTTCTGCTTCTGCTGAGTTGACAGTGTGGTCAAGATGCCGTGAGATGATGCCCAGGGGGTGGGATCCACCCTGGTGGGGTGGCTCAGAGTTTGGGCCAAGAGCCAGGCTGCCTGCACCCCACCCACCCGTACTAGCTCCGTGGTTAAAGGGCTGGTTGCTTGCCCTCTCTGGGCCTGTTTCCATGCTGGACCTGCGCTTGGGACGCGGTGAGATTAAGGGCCTGATGTATGTGGGACTCTGCACCCCACAGTGTCAGGAAGGGTGGGGGAGCAGGGCAGAGGCTGGTCCTTCCTGCCCACTTCTCAATGCCCTGAGGGGGAGGCAGGAGATGGTCATGGGCACGGCACAGCGAGGCCCTGGCACCACAAGAGACCTGGGTATCCTCTCCTCCTATTTGCTTATTTAGAATATGTGCTGCTGAAGCGAGCACCCTATTTGCTTATTTAGAAATAAGGAAGCCCAGAGAGAGAGAAAGGGTAGAGCCCAGATTAGAGCAGAGGCCTTCACCCAAGGCCTGACGTTGTCCTTCAAAGGCAGGTGTGAGGAGCCAGGGATGTAGCTCGGTGGCGCCACACCTGCCTGACAGCACAAGGTCCTTAGTTCGATCCCTGGTACCAGAAAAAAAAAACAAAACAAAAAGCAGGTCCTCAGGAGCCCCGAGAACAGTGACAGATACAGTGGGTTCTGCAGCCCGAGGGAGGACACTGTAGAAACCACCTCAGCACAGTCCTAACCCCGGGGCCTGACAGCACCTGCTGCTGTGAGGGTGGAGCAGATCCTATGGATCTACCTACCCGACCACCACTTCGTACTTGTGTACACCCTCTGGGAGAACTTAGCAACCCCACAACTGCATGGTTAAGAGGGTTCACTTTTACAGGTTGGTGTGGTGGCACATGCCGATAATCTCAGCACTTAGGAGGCTGAGGCAGGAGGATCTTCACAAATTGAAGCCAGCCTGCGCTACAAAAAAAGGGAGGGTTCTATTTTTTTTTTTAATTAGGACATGGTTTTCCTTACAAGAGGATGGGGCAGGTGAGGGCTCAACCCCTGAGCACCTGCTCACCCTTGCACTGAGCCCCACCCTTACCTGAGCTATCCAGACGGCAGGGCCCAGTCTTGCACTTCTTGTCTGGAGGAAAGAAACAGGGAAGAATCAGAGCCTCAGTAGCTCTCCAGACATGAAGGGCCCTTGGGCACTGGCAGCCCCGCTCTGACTCAGTCTAGAATAAGCTGGTGTGTCCCCCATCCTGCACCCTCGGGTGGGACCAGCACCTGTTTCGCAAGTGCAAGGTCCTGAGTTCGATCCCCGGTAAGCATATACAATGCTGGGCATGGTGACTCACGCCCACCAGCCATCAATACCCCATACCCCAGTGCCGGGCGTGGTGGCTCACACCTGTCATCCCAGTACTCGGGAGGCAGAGGCAGGAGGATTGCTGAGTTCAAGGTTTGCCTGGGCTACATAGTGAGCTCAGGGCCAGCCTGAACTACAAAGCGAGACCCTGTCTCAAAAAAACAAAGCAAAAGAAGAAAACAGTCTATGTGTCATACTGTGGCCAGAAAATAATTCTGTCCCAGCTTCCAGTCAGGAAGAGAGGCTGGTCCAAGACTCTCCTTGGTCAGGGAGCCCTCTTCAGCCTCGCAGCAGCAGGCGCCCTTCAGGGACGCGACGTCCGGGTCGCCCCTGACAGGGAGGGTGGACAGGCTGGTGCACACGACCTGTTTCTATGCTGGTTTGCTTTCTGCATCTGTGCCCTCTCTTGGCCTGGATGAGGAAGCCTACCTGCCACACAGGTGCCACTCCGTGCCCTCCTCACCTTTGATGTACTCGCAGTTGTACATGCTTCGCTTGCCCAGTGCCCGGAGGTAGATGCGGGCAGGGCCCTGGGCTGGTCGGCTGGCATTGATCACCTGGAAGGTCTCAAAGGGGGGGATCAGCACTTCCTCCTCTCCAGGGAAGAAGGAGTAACCTCTGATAGGAGCCCCTAGGCAGGTCCAGATGCCAAAGAGGGTGTCCTGTCCAAACTGCTGGGCTGCAGTATTCTGCAGGGACGCCGAGGCAAAGCCCCCCAGCCTTACTGTGGCCCCAGGCCCTGCCGGCTGGAAGCGCAGGCCGTGTACGCCTCGGTACACCTGGTGGCACCGGGGTGGGCGCTGGCCTGTGCCCAGCAGCTGCAGGGCCTCTGTGAGCAGGAAATGAAGCGTCTTGAAGGGGAAGTGCTGCAGGTACTGGGCCCGGGAGCGGCCCGCCTCGCGCACCGCGGCGTTGAACTCCTTGTGGAGCGGGGTGTTGGCAGTGTAGGCCAGGAGCGCCACCCCGTGCTCGTCACGGAAGCCAGGGGGCGGCGGGGGCGGCCTGGTAGCGCTCAGGTCCCACTCTGCCCCCCAGGCCTGGCGCTCCTGCCACTGGCTGCTGGCCAGCGTCCAGCCTTCTGCATAGACTTTATTGGCCCAGAACTCTGTGTGGTTGAGCTCCGGGAGGGCAGCTGTCATGGCCGCCGCACAGCCGGCATACTGGTCATCAAAGGAAGCCAAGGCCATGTCCAGGGGTATTTCTTGCGAGAAGATGCCTCGTCGTGTGACGGAGTGCCTCTGGACCTGAGGGAGAGACGAAGGACTCTTGTCACCCTAAGGTAGGACAGAGGAAAAAAAGAAAGAAGACCAGGAAAATCATAACTAAAAATTATACTTTTGACAAGACTGGAACTTCCAGGACTCAGTTGAAGTCACCTGAGATTGTCCATGTGGGTGTCTTTGGCTTAATTTAGGCGCCTTTCCTTCCAGACTCTTAACATCCGGCATACCTCAAAAACACTCTTAAGGGTGGGGAATTTAGCTCCGTGATCCTGCCGTCTGCCTTGCAAGCACAGGGCCCGTGTTCTATCCCAGGTAACCACATGCCACAGTGCGGGCAGTGGTGGCTCACACCTATAATCCAGAGATTTGGGAGGCAGAGGCAGGAGGATTGCTGTGATTTCAAGGCTTGCCTGGGCCTCAGAGCCAACCTGAACTACAAAGTGAGACTCTATCTCTAAAAGCAAACAAACAAACACTCTTATGTCCTTAAACTGCCTTAGCTGGGAGAGTAAAGAGCAAGAACCTACTCTTAAAATTAAAAAAATAAACAAACAGGGGCTGGGGATTTAGCTTAGTGGTGGTTCAATCCTTAGTAGCCTCCCTCTAAAAAAGATAAAAGAACAGAGAGAATTCGAAGAAGAATTTAATTATGCATCTGAAAAAAAACAAAAGCAAACCTAAACTGAACATCTTCATAAAATGGGCTGGTAACCTGTAGAGATAAAGGAGCTTTAGAATGTATGATAGTTTTCGTAGACTGGGAAATATCCAAAAGGAATTTGGTGTGGGAACATAATGAGGGGAAGGAATAAATATGATTCAGAAAAAAATAAAAGAGTATGTATATAGGGGGTGGGTGGGCAGGGATGTGGGTAAAAATGAGAATTGACCTGTGTCACATATTGGTACAAATTCCCTAATGTTGTGTGTGATTATGAGCTGTGTATATAATGTACCAATAAAGTTTACTGAATAATGCAAAAAAAAAAAAGGGCTGGTACCCTGCTGGGCCAGCTTTACCACAAGGTCTTACTCCCTTGAGAGAAACATAAATGCTCCCAGTTCTAAAAGAAAGCATACCTGTAAGGTCCCGAGTTCAATCCCCAGTACTGGAAAATAACTAAATAAATATATAAATAAGAGCATACATCTCCATCTCAAGGGCCTGTACTCTATTTCTCTAAGTATAATTCTTTCCAATAAAGCCCTTTCATTCCTCTTTCTGATTAATCTTGAACATTCTTTTTCCAAGATAAGAGTCAGTGAATCTGCACCTCGCTCTGTATTAGGGAGACTTTGGGGTCCTTGACTCTGCTTGGGCAACTTCCTCCAACCCTGTCCAGTGACAACCCAGCTGTCCCTGCCCTGAGGTGGGACTCGGTTCATTAGAGAAAGGCCAAAGGGCTGCAAGCCCCGGGAGGAGAGGCACTGGGAGTTGCCGCTGTGTGCGGCCCAATGCCAGAGCCTGGGGCTGTCCCCCTGGGCGGAGCCACTGTCCCCGCGGAAGCACAGGCGTTCTTTTCCTCCTTTCAGGGTTCAGTTCTTTCACGATGGGGAAGGCACAGGATGATTATACCTGAAGAGTGCCCACAAGGCCCACGGACACCAGTAGCAGAGACAACATGGTAGGAATCTGCATGTTGGAGATGAGCCCAGGCAAGTTGTTTTCTCTTTTTGGATCTCAGTTTCCTCATCTGGAAAAAATGCAGTGTTAATTTTTAGAGGTTAATAAATGGACACTTCGGGCCGGAGGGTTAGTTCAGTGGTTCTGGTGCCTGCCTCGCAAGTGCAAGGTCCTGAGTTCAATCCCTGGTGACCACATAAAATGTTGGGCGTGGAGACTCACGCCCACCAGCAATCAATACCACATACCACAATGCCGGGCATGGTGGCTCACGCCTGTAATCCCAGCACTTGGGAGGCAGAGGCAGGAGGATTGCTGAGTTCGCGGCTTGCCTGGGCTACATAGTGAGCTCAGGGCCAGCCTGAACTACAAAGGGAGACCCTGTCTCAAAAAAAAAAAAAAAAACTGATTTCATTTTGCTTTTGTGCCTGTGTGTGCATGGTAGGAACAATTAATGCGAAATCTACCTTCTTAACAAACTTTTAAGTGCTAGTACTTTACTGTTAACTGTAGACACTATGCTGCACTAGAAGAGACTTTAGAAGCACATCCTGCTCTTTGTTGTACTCTCTGTGAATCATGGGTACTCAGTAAAGAGTGCGCTGAGAATGTCTTGGACTTCCAGGAAGAGGGTGGAACAGTAAATAGCAACAAATCAACTTTTCCAAGATTTAGAATTCAGACACTGGAGAAAAACAACTTAGGGAAGAAAAGGAGGTAGGTGGTGGATTCTTGTGACCCAGGAATGATCTAAAGGAAAAATTGGAGCCTACAAAGAAATTGAGACAGATCTCAGAGCAGAAAATAGAAAGGGCAGTGTGCACTTACTCTCTGGCTCCTGGCATGAGAAAGGAAGGTCGAAGCTGCAGAGACACAGTGAGAGAGGCAGACTGCAGAGACCCCCAGGGAGAAACACACTAGTAGAACAGAGCAATGGGTGCCGTGTGACACAACGGCTGGTGTGTGCAGTCCAAGGAACTGGCGAGTCGCCTGGAGAAAGTGCTTGGTTGGATGCCATTTTAGGGAGGGGCCAAGTGAAGCCAAGACTCACAGCAGCTGTGTGTTGGCTTCATCTCGGGGCTCTCAATGTTAAGCTCCCACAGTGACTGGATGGGGGACAACCGTGGGAGACATCCGGATTCAGGAAGCCATGGTCAGGCCAGCAAGAGAACCCCAATTGTTATAAGCTTAAGGACTCAGGACCCAACCCCATGACCAGAGGCCAGGATCAGCCTGAACATTCTTGATTTGAAAGTATCAGAACCAGCATCCTCCTCACACACCCTATTTTAAATTTGCTGGGATTATCTGGCATGAATCTGGACTCTGATTGCCTCCTTCATCAACCAGTGAGAGCAGAGCCACATCCTCATGTGGAACCTGCCACAAAACTGTAGACCCCAAAAGTTAACCACAGGCTTGAAAACACAGAAATTCCTCCCTCTTTTTTTTTTTTGCCTCTTCACTACGTTTTAAAATTTCTGTTCTTGCCTGGCGTGGTGGCTCGCGCCTGTAACCCCAGCACTCGGGAGGCAGAGACAGGAGGATTGCTGAGTTCGAGGTTTGCCTGGAGTACATAGTGAGCTCAGAGCCAGCCTGAACTACAAAGCGAGACCCTGTCTCAAAAAAAAAAAAAAATTTCTATTCTTTTGAGGTGGTTTTTAAAGATTTTTTTTCTTAAATGTGAACACTGTTTTAGATTTTTGCTTTATTTTGTTCTTACTTTTGTTTTTTTTCTTCTTAGTTTCCCTCCTATCTTTGTCACCAGTTTCCAGAGGCTTGAGTAACTTTGTCTTTCAGCTTTGCTTCTAATCTCTTTTCTGTTATTTCTCTATTTTTTCCTCTTGTTTCTTTTAAATTTTCTCCTTTTAGGATACAATCACTCCATTCAGAGGATATTTACTGTATATAATTTTCAGATTTGTCTTGGGCTGGAGATTTAGCTCAGTGGTTCTGGCGCCTGCCTGGCAAGCTCAAGGTCCTGAGTTCGATCCCCCGGTAACCACATACAATGCTGGGTGTGGTGACTCATGCCCACCAGCAATCAATACCACATACCACAGTGCCAGGCATGGTGGCTCACGCCTGTCATCCCAGCACTCAGGAGGCAGAGGCAGGAGGATTGCTGAGTTCCAGGCTTGCCTGGGCTACATAGTGAGCTCAGGGCCAGCCTGAACTACAAAGCGAGACCCTGTCTCAAAAAAAAAAAAAATTTCAGATTTGTCTTATAGTTTGTTACATAACTATAAATTTTGTACACTATAGTTAAAGGTGGCAAATTATCAGTTATCACATTTTGTCATTTTCCAGTCTGTCTTTGATGCTATTGTTATTATTGATTGTATGTGTTTAGCTAAGGTGACATAGTTGATGTGATCAACTGATCTTCCTTTTATGTCAATACCAAGATTATCTAGGGATTGTAAACAATACTGTAGTCCAGTAAGTTACAGGGATGTCAATATATCAGTTATAGCCATCAATGTAAATGGTCTCAATTCACCAATTAAAAGAAACAGATTGGCAGAATGAATCAAGAAACTAGGTCTAATGCCAGGAATTTAGCTCAATGGTTCTGGCATCTGCCTGGCAAGCAGAAGGTCCTGAGTTCCTTCCCCAGTACCACATATCATAAATGTCAGGTGTGGTGGTCCCAGAATTTGGGAGGTAGAAGTAGGAGGAGTGCTGTGAGTTTGAGGCTAGCCTGGGCTCCATAGTGAGTTCAGGACCAACCTGAACTACAAAACGAGACCCTGTCTCAAAAAACTAAAAAGAAATCCCAGCACTCGGGAGGCAGAGGCAGGAGGATTGCTGAGTTTGAGGCTTGCCTGGGCTACATAGTGAGCTCAGGGCCAGCCTGATCTACAAAGCAAGACCCTGTCTCAAAAAGGAAAAAAAAAAAAAAAAAACTAAAAAGAAACAAGACCCAGCATATGCTGCATACAAGACATGTTTGACTGAAAAAGAAATTCATAGACTGAAAATCAAAGGATAGAAAATAATACACCATGAGACAGGAACCTGGAAAAAAGCAAGGATAACTATTCTATTTGCAGACAAAGTGGATTTCAAGCCAACACTGATTAGAACAGACAAAAAGGTCATTACATACTTGTTAAGGGAACAGTCCAAGAGGAAAAGTTAACAATCATAAATATATGCACACTAAAACCAGTGCTCCCAACTATATAAAACAAACACTAATGGATATGAAAAGCCAGGTATGGGGGCTGGAGATTTAGTTCAGTGGTTCTGGTACCCGCCTAGCAAGTACAAAGTCCCTGGTTTGATCCCCAGTAACCACATACAACAATACCGGGGTGCTGACTCACGACCACCAGCAATCAGTACTACAGTAATCCCCACACTCAGGAGGCAGAGGCAGGAGGATTGCTGAGTTTGGGGTTTGCCTGGGCTACATAGTAAGCTCTGGACCAGTCTGAAGTATAAAGCAAGAAAAAAAGAAAGAAGAAAAGTCAGATAAGCAGGCCAGGTGTAGTAGTGCTATCATCCTGGGAGACCTGACTGCAGGAATGCCCTGGGAGACCTAATTGCTATAGCCAGGACCTGAGCTGGCCCGGGCCCTCCCTCACAATATGTTACCAAGATATAACTGTGAATAAAAGTAGCCTTTGATTTAATTAGCCATTTGTTTACCCTGTAGAGCCTGGTTCCTCTAGTTGCTTTGTAATGTTAAGTGACCCCCAATTAGAAGATCTCTGTTAACTCCCAGCACACCTGGGTGTGGTAAATTGTAACCTCCCAAATTTCTTTTCTGCCTCCTCCCCATACTCACTAAAATACTAGTGACTATTTGTAACCGTGGAAACTGATATGGTCTTGGGAGCAGATCTTGTTAAGGGAACAGTCCAAGGGGAAAAGTTAACTATCATAAATATATGCACACTAAAACCAGTGCTCCCAACTATATAAAACAAACACTAATGGATATGAAAAGCCAGATATGGGGGCTGGAGATTTAGTTCAGTGGTTCTGGTACCCGCCTAGCAAGTACAAAGTCCCTGGTTTGATCCCCGGTAACCACATACAACAATACCGGGGTGCTGACTCAGGATTGTAAATCAGTATGTTACCTCCTGTTTCTATATAACTGTTGCAAAAGTGGAATAAGGTGAAAGGAGCCGGGGAGACTCAACTTCCCCTGACCAGGGGGAGAAGGTCAAACTGTACCTTGTTAGGGAAATTTGTAGACTTAATTTGTAGACTTAATTTTTATGACTTTCCCTTATTTGAGATAGAAGATCAGTGATCCCTCCTCTGAGATAGAAGGTCATTGAAGCACAGTGGCGCCAGGTATAATCAAGTTTGGGAAATCTGTAGGTTCAGAGATAACTGGGAAATTGCCTGCCCTCCTCACAGTGATCTGTTACAGGAGGTTTTTTGCCTGAAAATAGATCAAAGGGAAACAGCGGAGCATTCCATCCTGGTTGCTAAGGTGTCGCATAAAATGAAGACAACCCTCCAATAGTAAAAGACAGGTACAAGCCCACCCCTGTTGTAGCCAATCATGTAAAGAAATGGCCCTGCATGTGTGTGACCTAAAACTGTTAATAAAAACTGCTGCAAGGGGACAGGGTCGCCAGCTTGTTATGGTGGACTCCTCTGAATGCAGTGGAATAATAAAGTGCCTTTGTTGATTACATTCTGGTGTGCTTACTGACAGCGTGGAGATTTTGGGACCCAACAACCTCAATACCCCACTGCAATAAGTAGATCAACTAGACAAAAAAATCAACAGAGAAATATCAGAGCTGAACCAAATAGTTGAAATGGACTTAGTAGAATAGATATCTACAGAATGTTCCACCCCATATCAACAGCATACACGTTCTTGGGGTGGAAATTTAGCTCAGTGGTTCCAAGCACAAGGTCCCAAATTCATTCCTGGTACCACATACCAGTCTTGGTTGTGGTGAATCACCCCCACCAACAATCAGCACCACACACCACATTGCCAGGTGTGGTGGCTCACACTTGTAATCCCAGCACTCGGAAAGCAGAGGCAAGAGGATTGCTGTGAGTTTGAGGCTTGCGTGGGCTACACAGTGAGCTCAGGGCCAGCCTGAACTACAAAGCAAGACCCTGTCTCAAAGAAAAAGAAAGAATACACATTCTTCTTAGAAGCATACAGGACTTTCTCAAAAATAGACCACATACTAGTTAATAAAACAAACTTAAGTAGATGCAAAGAACTGAAATTATCCCATGCATATTATCAGATCATAATGCAATGAAATTGGAAATCAAATGAAACCACAAGGGCTGGAGATTTAGGTCAGTAATTCAGGTGCCTGCTTCAAAAGCACGATAACCACATACAAAATACAGGGCATGCTGATTCATGCCCACCAGCAACCAGAACCACATACTACAGTGCCGGGCATGGTGGCTCACCACATGGTGGCTCCCAGCAATCGGGAGGCAGAGACAGGAGGATTGCTGAGTTCGAGTCTTGCCTGGGCTACATAAAACTTTTACCTAGAATTCAGTCATGTCATATACTGGTACAAATTCTCAATGTTGAGCACAATCATGACATGTATATATAATGTACCAATAAATAAAATAAGTCAAAAATTAAAAAATTTTAAAAAAACTTTTACCTAAAAGACAAGGTTAATTATTAACCACAACCTACATTTTGTCTGTTAGGTTCCTAATTCAAGAATGCTTTGTCTTTTCCTTTACGAGCTTTGCCTGCATCAGTAATATATCCACAGCAAATACACGTCCTTTCATTTGACCAGTTCCCCTTCTAGGTATCTTCCTAAGAGAGTTAAAGGCATCATATCACAGTACTATACCCTCCCTCCCAGGTTTACAGCAGCACAATTTATAATAGCTAAATCTTGGAATCAGTCCATATGCCCATCAACAGATGAATGGATAAAGATAATGTGGTCTTTATATACAATAGAGTATTTCTCTGCCATGAAGAAAAATAAACGAGTCAGTTTTAGGTAAATAGATGCACCTCAAGAGCAAGAGCATTTTTTTTTTTTTTGGAGACAGGGTCTTGCTTTGTAGTTCAGGCTGGCCCTGAGCTCACTATGTAGCTCAGGCAAGACTCGAACTCAGCAATCCTCCTGTCTCTGCCTCCCGAGGAATGGGATTACAGGTGTGAGCTACCACGCCTGGCACTGTGGTATGTGGTACTACTGATTGCTGGTGGGTGTGAATCACTACGCCCAATATTGTTGTATGTGGTTACTTGGGATCAAACTCAGGACATTGTGCTTGCTAGGCTGGTGCTGGAACTGCCATGGGAAACCAGACTGCAGGAATGCCACTGAGGTGATAGTCAGGACCCAAGCTGGCACCAACCTGCGGGGGCCCTCCCTCTTGGTATGTTACAGAGATAGAACTGTGAATGAGAGTAGCCTTTGGTTTACTTAGCCATTTGTTTACCCTGTGAAGCCTGGTTCCTCTAGTTGCTTTGTAATGATATGTGACTCCCACTTAGAGAATCTCTGTTAATTCCCAGCACACCTGCATGTAGTAAATTGTAACCTCCTGACCTTTTGCACAGCTCCCTCCCCCTACTCACTAATCTACTAGTAACCATGGAAACTGATAGAGTCCTAGAAGAAGCTCTGTGGAACCTAAGATTGTAAATCAGTATGTCACCTCCCTGTTTCTATATAGCTGTAGTAAAATTAGAATAGGGGGTTAGTCAAGCTGAGCGGGACCTGTTTCCCTGGTGGCTGACCTTTGCTAGCGAATAAATTTCTTTCTTTTACCCAAGTTCCTGCATCTCTCAAGTACTTTCAGCTCCCTTTGCTGTGATAGAACCATTGAGCTAAATCTCTAGCTCTCAAGAGCATAATTTTAAGTGAAATAAATTCGATATACACTTAAAAAAAAAAGAGTGCATTGAATGAATGATCAGGTTTAGAGGCAAAAAGAAGAGATCACTTCGGAAAATGTGAACTCTCCAGGGGCAGATAGCCAGAAGGTAGCTGAGTAGATAATGAGAAGAGACATTTGAGTTCACATATTGAAATTTGAGCAGAGATGAGATCTCCAGGGAAACAGGGCAGAGACAAGAGCAGCTAGAAGGGTAAATCAAACCTCAGGTGGAGCCATACTAGTCCTTGGGTTATTAGAAGCTCTGTTTCAACCTTTGGAGCTCTGCTAGATACCCTGGTGTCCTCCTGATAAATCATCCTTGAAAGCTGGGCGTGATATCACAATAAGCACTTGGGAGGCTCAAGCAAGAGAATCACTGCAGGTTTGAGGCCAGCCTGGGGTGCATAGTGAGTTTAAGACCAACGTACACAGAGAAACCTGGTCTCAATTTAAAAAAAAAAAAATCCCCTGAGGCTTAATCTAGCTCAGGGCAGTTCCTATTCATTTGCCGTCAGAAGGGCCTCATGTAACACATCATCCTCACTGCGTACCCAGTCACCCAAGGTGGTCACCTGGGGTCTGTTCATTCAGTCCTTGACCAATCATTGCTGTAGTTGCCAACTAATGCTGGAGATAACCAAGCCCCTCCCAGCATCTCCTTCCCCTCGCCCCATAACCCCAGCCCCGCTCAGGTTTATGTTTCCCTGCTGATGCATGTCCCTGTCTCTTCCATCACCTCGGCTAGTCCACTTGCCAGAGTAGGGAGAGCAGTTCCTAATGCTCAGTTCTGATCATTTTCCTTTCCTGCTTAAAAACTCTGTGCTAAAGCTGACAAGAAGAAGAAGAGGAAGAGGAAGAGGAAGAGAAGAAGAAGAAAGAAGAAGAAGAAGAGGAAGAGGAAGAAGAAAGAAGAAGAAGAACAACAAGAACAAGAACAAGAAGAACAAGAAGAAGAAGAAAGAAGAAGCAGCAGCAGCTCAGGATACAGACCGAAGTGCATCATGGAAATTACTTGACTTTGGGGGGCAGGGATTTAGCTCAGTGGATCCAGTGCCTGCCTTGCAAGCTCAAGGTCATGAGTTCAATCCCTGGTATTAAAAAAACAAAACAAACAAACCAAAAACATTTTTAAAAATTTAAAAAAGAAAGAAAAAAAAGGAAATTAATTGATTTTTCAGAAAGCAGAAAAAAAAAGAACTTCCCTTCATTCCCTCAGGACAGAGACCAACCTCCTTAGCCTGGTCTTCGAGGCCCTTGTCACTTGGCCTTCGGTGACCTCTTCAGCTTGGTGCCCACCAGCCCTGCTTGGTTTCTCCAGCACAGAATGCGGTCCCAGGTGGGGCTGTGCTGTTTCCCCTCGATTTGGGTCACCTTCTCCTGGATGCCCACTTTTCAAGCTTACTTAGCTCAGGATGGCCCCTGCAGGAAGTTCTTGCACATCGTTCTGTGCTGTCCTCTGTCCCTGACCTTATGTGCCCCATCTCCCCTCCTGGCCCATGATCTCCTTGAGGGAAAGGCCATGTATGAGTCCACTGTGTTCCCCAGGGCCCAGCCCAGGGCACAGAAGAGCCCAGCAGAACGTTTGCTGAGAGTCTCAGAGGCTCGCTGGACAGCGCTGACACGGAGGACCACTGCAAGGCAGGTGGATTACTGACGCCTTGGCCAGTGTCAGGAGCGCAGAGATGAAGCGGGGGCCAGAGTGACCAGGATGGCGCGGGAAGTGAGGAAGCAGAACACTGGGCCACCCTTTCCACAGCCGGGGCTGCTGCCCTTCTCTGTCCTTCCTCTCATCCTGCTCAGGGCAATTCTCAATTTTGCACTGCCTGCCCTTTGCCAAACATTCTCTTCTGGGAATGTGACCCTAAATCTCTCCCCCAAAGCCCCCAATTTTCCCATGTCTCCAAACCTTCCTGGCTATTCCAAACCTCTACATCAAATATTGAACTTTTCCTTATGGCTCTTAAAGCTCCATCTCAAAAAATATTTTCCCTGCACCTCACCCAGGAGGGGGATGGCGAGCCCCTTACCTAGGCCTTCTCCAGGGTGGGGAAGCTGGTGTTGGTCTCTTGCAATGGTTACCAGGGGAGGGAGGACAGGTTTCTCCTTTATACCGTCACCTCTCTACCCCTTGTACCTCCCCCACACAGCTGCTCAGAAATAGGACAGGACACTCCCCCATCTATTTCTGGAGGTTTCCTCAAGACTCAGGAACACTAGCCTCTCTGGCCAGTCTGACCTGGACCTGCACTCCTCCCTGAAAAAAGAAAGCCCTGTCGCCTGAGGGAAGCTGGGTTGAGGCTTTGAGGATCCCCATGGAAGAGCTGCCTCCTTCCTAGGTTGGGTCCTCCCTCTGGCCAGCCCCAGGGAGGTCAGAGGTGGCTGCGGCACCCCAGGGCCATCTCTTTACATTTTGTTCCTTTGTTGTAAACATCTCAATTTATTTCAAGTCCAGGGAGAGATATGGTCTAAAGCATCTGGATTCTGTGTCTCAACTCCAGCCCCACACACCCAGGCCCCTGGCCACTTTTGACTGTCACTGGGGCCCTGTCGGGTTCCAGGTCCTATGTGGGAGGAGCAGTTCCTCCAAGTCTGAAGGTGCATAGAGGACAGGGCTTTGGTCCCAGGAAGTGAGTGGTTCCAGGGCTGTCCCAGCGGGCCACGCTGTCCCCACACAGCGTCTCCTGCCACAGCAGGTGCAAACACTCAGGTCCCTGCCAGGAGAAGGGTAGGCACACGTGTAGGGACAGTGCTGTTTTTGTTTTTTCAGGGCGGAGGGATCAACCTCAGGACTTTGCCCACGGGAGGAAGGCTCCTTGTCCTTGAGCTATATCCCCAGCCCAAGGCACTGGCAAGAACGTGAACTGTAAAGTGGCTCCGGATTTTCTCTTTGAGGAGAGCCTCGGGGTGGCCATTCTCAGTGGAAGGAGATAAAAGAACCTGTGTTAAAGCTGTTTTGTGCTAAGTGCTCCGCTTGGGGGAATGCCACTCTTCCCGCCATCCTCTCCACACTTGCTGTTGGACACATTTCCTTCCCTTTGGTCTTCAGGAAGGGTTTTGGGGGGGAAAAAACAGAACAGAAAAAGCAGAATTCTGGAAGAAGGAAAATTTTTATTCGGCTAACAACGAGAAGGCGTGGAGACAAGAATAGGTTGTTTCTGAGCCAAACTAGGGTGGAGCTTTGGATAGGTCTGCTAGGCGCGTCCCCGCCCCCCAGGCAGCGTCTCTTACATCCTTCCAGAGCCCCGCTCTGGGAGGACACCCCTCCTCCCCGCTCAGGGTGATGCCACCTACTGATTCTTCAGCTGGCCCCTTCTCCAGTTACCTCTAATCTGGCCTCCAAAACTCGGAGCCAGGTTATTTATAGACGGGCCCAGAGGAGCAGGGAGAGGAAGCCAGTGTTTACAAACACGGGGTCACCAGAGTCTGAGATCATAGTGAGGAGGTCGGGGACGGGGTGGGGACTGACCTGGGACCCCGAGCGGGAACTCTGCCCCTGACTCAACTCCTCCCCGGGAAGGGGCTCAGGATGAAGAGGAGGGAGAGGAGCACGTGACCCAACGTGTGGGTCGTATGTAAATCGCATGCAAATCACCGTGCGCACCAGTGGCCCCTCTTGGCAAGCGGTAGCCCCGCGGCGCGACCCTCGTGAGGCTCCCTGGCACGGTGGTCTGGGGGCCCGGCGGGCGGGTCAGGGCCCCCGGCAGTCTCACAGTCCCTCCCCCATCCTGGCCTCACGCGGAGCCACGGCGGGTGCTGGAGGGGGACCCACCGCCCTCGGCAGGGTAGCTGCGGCGCTCGGCCCCTCACTCCGCCGCTCCCGCTCCCCGCGCCCCGCGCCCCGCGCCCGTCCGTCCGTTGTTGGGCAGCTGGTGTCGGGTTACCGCCCAGGGGCTATAGTTAGCCGCAGGACTTTGTGTGGCAATCCTCGGAGAGCGACGCGCCCGCCGGACTCGAGCCCCTGCTAGCCTCAAGCACCGGCGCTCTTTCTCTCTCAGCCCGCACAAGCTCCAGGTGGGTCCCTCGTCCCGGCCCTACTTTCCTGAAGGAGCCCTACGACCGCCGCCTTCCCCGCAGGCCGGAGCATCCCGGACCGCAGGCACGGGGTGGGGGGCGTCGGCCAGTCTGGGGGGCGAGACGCGGGTTTGAGCTGGGTACGGTAAAACCCACGGCCCCGCCCACCCAGGCCCCGCCCCGCCCCGCCCACCCGGGCCTGCGGACCTGGACCGGGGATCGCTCAAGCCAGAGGGGGAAGAAGGGACCCGGATCCCGTCAGGGCCCGGAGCAGGACTTCACTGCCGCCGACGGGTCTCTCCCTCACCGGACTTCACCGTGCAAGCCTCGTCGGGGATGATGCTGGACGCTCTGCTGGTCGTCCTCAGCTGCCTCGGTCTCCACACACTGCTCTGGCAGGTAACTCCGGGAACAGTCCCTCGGCCCCAAGGGGACTTTTGGGGTGCAGATCCTGTGGAGGTGGACTGAGGGTGACGCCTCAGCACCCTCCATTCCACCGAAAGCTCCTCATCTCAGGAGCTTCCATCCGTGTGGAACCTCAAGTTCCCATTCCCTGTCCCTAAGCCCGTGACAACCACAGCTCCTTTGTGTTTCTGGATTTTATCTCACAAGCCCCTTTGGTTACTCGTGTGTTGCTTTCTGCCCCCACCCCAGCTTGGGATAAAGGGTTTTCTTTTTTTTTGAGGGAGGATCTTGCTATATTGTCTAGGCTGGTCTTGAACTTGAACTCACTGTGTAGCCCAAGCTGGCCTCAAAAACTTGTGGTGATCCTCCTGCCTGAGCTTCCCGAATGCTTGGATTACAGGCGTGTGCCACCATGTTCAGTGGGATAAAAAGGCTTCTCTGTGAAGCAGAGGAAGACTCAGGAACCTCAGGGCTGACAGTGGTTGGGAGTAGTGGTGGAGCCTCACAAAGGCCTCCCAAAGGATGAGAGGCAGAGTCTGAGGAGGATGGGAATAATGGGGTCAGGCAGCAGGGCACTGGACCTTGGCTCTGTGTTTGTTTATTAGCAGCGGACTCAGTCTTAGAGCCAGAAAGTGCCGGGAGTCATCCAGCCCTCCCTTCCCACAAAGCATGGAAACATTTCTAATGATAAGAGGAGGCCTTTTAGATTGTGCAGAATGACCTTCACACTATCCTCACAATATCTCTGCGAAGTTGGAAGTAGCCTCATTACAGGTGGAGAGGCTGAGGCTGGGGAAAGTTGAGACTCACCAAGATCTCACTGCTGTTAGGTGGTGTTTGGGTCCCCACTCTGGCCTGTGTTGTTTATGCCTCTCCTTAGGCCCTTGCCAAGTTGCATACACCAGATGTTTGGGCACAGAAATGAGATTCTGAACGGGGCACAGTGGCACATGCCTGTAATCCCAGCCACTTGAGAGCCTGAGACAGGAGGATTACAAGTTCAAGGCCATCCTGGGCAACTTAGCCAGGCCATGTCTCAAAAACTAAGAAGCGTGCCGGGCGTGGTGGCTCACGCCTGTAATCCCAGCACTCGGGAGGCAGAGGCAGGAGGATTGCTGAGTTCAAGGCTTGCCTGGATTACATAGTGAGCTCAGAGCCAGCCTGAAATACAAAGTGAGACCCTGTCTCAAAAAAAACAAAACAAAACAAAAAAAAACAACTAAGAAGCACTGAGGACACAGTTGAGCAG
>PVIC010009195.1:0-46202 GCA_004025085.1 Thryonomys swinderianus | reverse complement strand
CTCCCTCTCTCCTCTCTCTTTCTCTCTCCCTCCCTCCTCTCTCTCTTCCTCTCTCCCTCCCCCTCCCTCCCCCCTGCTTTCCCTCTCCCCCCTCCCCCTGACCCCTCCTTCACTCAAGGCAGCCTGGCAGGAAGCTGTCACCTCCATGAAAGCTTTGGGGCAGGTGCTCCTGTTTCCACTCTTTTTTCTTACAATGCTTAGATCTATTTACTACCCACTACCCTCCTCCCTTACTCCTCAATATCCAGAGAAAGAGCTAAATCTCCATTCTGAAAGAGTTTTAAAATATTAAAAGGAGAATTTGATTCTTCCTAAATAAAAAAAAATGTTGTACTCAAATAAGAGTTTGTCATTTCAAAAAAGACAGAAGTATTTTTAACAATTCAGGCCTCTACTTTTTTATGACTTACTTTCTTTCCAAGTACTTATCATACAAGATCTTCACAGGACAGGATATTATTATTCATTCATTCAATAAAGTAACTATACACTAGGCCCCCATGCTAGGCAGTAAGCACACACCGAAGCTTGGGCCTTGGGATGGAAGGTTACGGTTATAGCCAAAGGTATTCATGAAGAATTATCATACATGGTGCCGAGACCATTGCGTCCAAGTGTCAAGGAGATGGCAAATGAACCTCAATTAAAGTGCTCTATTGCACATGTTCTCCAAGCCCTAGGCACCAGTCAGTGTTCTACGAGATAGTATAGGCCATATGGCAGGAAGGGAGTGACAGGTGAGGGAGACAAGTTTCACCTGTACTTACAGTGGCTCCTCAGCACTTGCATTCCCACCCAAGTGTGACATTTGTCAGCCCAGCAAGGATGTAAGATTCTCGTAGAAACATGAACCTTACTGTGAACTGGGCCCATGACAGACCTAAGTGGTTCATTCCTTTGAATCATTCTGAACAACCCCCTATCACCTCCAGGTCCATGGAAAAATTGTCTTCAATGAAACTAATTTTGGCTCCAAAAAAGTGGAAGACCACTGGTGTACAGGACTTTTGCTAAACCATTATATTAGTCATTCTCCGTTTTCTGGGACAAAATACCTGAAACCTACAATTTAAAAGATGATAGATTTAATTCGGCTCACATTTTTAAGGGCATTCAGTCCATGGTCAGCTGGGACTGAGACAAATATCATGACAGAAGAGTATGGTACACGAGAGATGCTCAGTTGATTGCAGCTGGGAAGCAGACCGGGGAAACAAGGAAGAAGAACCAGATGCAGTCCTCAAGGCACATCTCCACGAAAGAGCCACCCAGAAGTGGGCAGCATCAATGCCCTGCACAGTTACAAAGCCAATTACACCGATATGTTGAGCTTAACAATCACTCAGCCAAGTTTAATGGTAAATCATATCCATTAGCTCATAACATTATGCAGGTATTTTCTGAGAGAATTATGTTGGGATATAATCAGCACACATAAATTTATGTTTAAAATCATATAAAATTATAAATTTTAAGATATAATAGACATCCTGATTTTTCATAAAATTAAATCTACCTGGTGAATTTGATAGAAATTGTTTGTGACAGCACAAAACAGTCAATGCTTAACTTTAAAAAAATGTACTAAGGTAAATGATATATGTCATTTAGCTTCCAGAAAATACTCCTCTTCACTTTGAATACACTTATGCCATCATTCTTGCCACTTTCTGAAGCAGTTCTAGAAGTGCTTTTTCATGAGTCTCTTTAATTACACTGTCATGGTCTCACTGTCACGAACTGACTCAAAATATTTACCTTTTCTAGTCTTCTAGAAGTTGCATGGTACCAGGTCCGGTAAATGAGGATATAGCATAACTTTTTATGAACCTGTCTTTCTGATGAATAATACTCCAGAGGCACCATTCATTGTATTATTATTTTTTTTTGAGACAGGGTCCCGCTTTGTAGTTCAGCCTGACCCTGAGCTCACTATGTAGCCCAGGCAAGCCTCGAACTCAGCAATCCTCCTGCCTCTGCCTCCCAAGTGCTGGGATTACAGGTGTGAGCCACCACCCCCAGCACTGTGGTATGTGGTACTGATTACTGGTGGGTGTGAGTCACCATGCCTGGTTTTGCTATATGTGGTTACTGGGGATCAAACCAGGGACCTTGTGCTTGTCAGGCAGGCGCCAGAACGCTGAGCTAAATCTCTGGCCCTCACTGTGTTATTTTCATCATATTTCATAAAGTTATTTATAATCAGAAGTTTCAAAACTTTCAGGAAGTGGAAAAAATGATGTAATAAGTGCACTTGAAGCAAATAGTATTTCAAAGGAGATTAATTACAATGTATCTATTCTATAGTATACATATTTTTAAATTTAAATATTCTCTGTTGTTCTACCACACTTTGTATAAGTGTGTTTGGAAAAAATTTTGACATAGCCCAGAAACTGACCTTGGGAAAGTTACACAGAAAATCCTGGACCTCAGATTTCTCCTTTTTAGAGACTATGTAATCTCCACATTTCTCTTTGACTTTAAAATTCTGTAATTCTTGCCGGACGTGGTGGCTCACGCCTGTAATCCCAGCACTTGGGAGGCAGAGACAAGAGGATTGCTGAGTTCGCGGCGGCTTGCCTGGGCACCATAGTGAGCTCAGGGCCAGCCTGAACTACAAAGTGAGACCCTGTCTCAAAAAAAAAAGCAAAAAAAAGAAAAAAAATTCTGTAATTCTTACACAGACTGCTTGTAGGTCAGTCTCCTAACACCTAACATCCCTTGTCAGTGAAATGTTTATACATCTGATTTTGTCTTAGTATTCAAACTGCTACAACTTAATTAATATAAATAGCTTTACCAAGTTTTTCCTGGGTTACCTTTGATTTTACATTTTTGGTTTTAAACTAGTCTGCTATTAACTAAAAATGAAGTAACTTTGTAACTTTGGACCAACACTGCCTAAAACATGAATGTGATTAATGAAACCTCTTCTGACTAACACTTTACTGGTTCTATCTTTGGTAAAATCTCTGTCCAAGTAAGCATAAGGATCATACACCCCTGTTGATCTTAACATTTTGGCAAGAAAATAATAAGTACTTAGGATAGATGATTTTTCACCACCATATAAATGAGTACAATCATGACTTTAAATCATTTTCTAAAATGTTGGAAAGTATTATTCATGTATTTTATATAGGTATTCCTACCTTTTGACCTCAATAGTTTTGCCCTTATATTAATTTGTTGGCTGGCCTTATTGTATTCTAAGATTTGAAACAGGACTTAGTTCCCCATGAGACCATGGGAAGCATTTCCAATAAGTCTACATGTTGAATCAGCTATGAAAATTTACCAAATAATTTATTTTGGATAATTTATTATAATTCAGTTTTCTTACATATACAATTCTAAATTGATTGGCTCATGCATTGTTTCTTGATTGGGGAGTTTCTGATTATTTCATATAAACAAAAGTAAGCCATGTACACAGCCCAAGTTTGATTTGGTGATTGATCTCACTGATTTCTAGGAAGGCCTTCAATGTTGCATTCCATGTACTTTATGACAGGAGAAAAGGTTATGGCTATTTTCACCATGAAACACTAATGGTCTCTGGCTCCACTTTTATATATTGTGAAGATGACAGACTACTTCCTCTGACGCTCTTGTTCCTTGGTCTAACTCAAATTCTGATTCTCCTGGCATTCTACTCTATACTATATTCTAGTCAAGATGTTTTAGTAGCTCTGTCCAAATCAACTTGTAGCAATGAAGGAAATAGTCTATATGTATGTTGTTCAATATGATAGCCACTAGATGCATGTCATGACTGTGCATGTAAAACAAAGATAGTGAAACATGAAATATAACCTTCAATTTAATTTCTATTAATTTAAATTTCAATAGCTCTGTGGAGTTAGTGGATGCTGTATTAGACAACACTGTTTCCATTTTGTAGTAGTTTCTCTAGCTTTACTTTCTCTTGGAAATAATCCAAAATTTCTATTAGATGCTCTCTAAAACTTTAAGAAGAAAACCAAATAACACTTTAGTTAATCAACATTCTATTAGAATTAAGGTCCTCTGTACAACAGCCTATTTTTAATTATGTTTGTAAACAAGAGTATGAAAAGCCCATTATCTCTGAGAAAAAAATAAAACAAGATTTTATGTTAATGGACCCCTACTCTTTCTTAATGTTGGAAAGAATGTAAACCTATAAAACAAGCATATAAAAAGGCTGATTGCAATTTTAATTTTCTTATTTGGAAAAGTGCTCTTGTATGCACCAAAAGTAGTCTTTCTTCCAGGGAAGACTATTAATAATATTCTTGCCAGTTGAGTCTATGAAATTTTACAAAATAGAGTTCATGTGTAAAGAGGAAGTAAGCATATAAATTATAACATTACAGAAGGTAGTCTTTACAATGGTGGTAATTAAACCTATGGTACATGCTAGGCAAGTTCTCTATCACTAAACTAAATCCCAAAAGCAAATTTTTGAGATTGGATATTTGCATATTTCTGAAGTGAAGTGACCGATAAACTTAGCAGTACCATGTACTTTATAAAATAACATCTCACTAGAAAATAATTTGTTCCCAATT
Organism: Thryonomys swinderianus; assembly: GCA_004025085.1. NCBI lineage: Eukaryota > Metazoa > Chordata > Mammalia > Rodentia > Thryonomyidae > Thryonomys > Thryonomys swinderianus. Next base: position 41,646 of record PVIC010009195.1, on the reverse strand, counting down.
TTATATATTTTCTTTCCTAGTGAAAAGAGCAGGAAATTTCCTTTGGAATCATTAAAATTGACTCTATCAAGGATCCTAAGAAATTTTACAGAAGTCTTCACCACCCAAAGGGAGAGTCACCAAGAACTGTGTGTTTTGAGAGTTGAACAGTGAAGTGGTAGCTGACATTTAGGGACAAATAACAGGCAGGAAGATGGAAGCAGGTCTGATGCAGTGGCCCTTGTGCCACCTAATACTTTGGAAGTAGCTATACATGGAGATTAAAAAGGATAAACAATGAACATGGCAATTACACTTGCCAGAGCATAGACCAGCGTAGCCCTAGGAAAGAGGATCATCTTCTCAGAGAATATCCTAGGCCAGCAGCAAAAGATGGTCATCACCAGTCAGGCATCACAGAAACACCTGCCAGCACCATCTGGCAGCTAATAACAGTGGCATGGACTCCTGAGATTGGGAGTTGGCCCAACTTGGATGAGTGCTGGATCAGCCTCATGACTCCATACTCTCAGTTATAATATCACCCATAGTTCTTCAGCACCAGTCAAGAAATAAACAGTAGGCTGAGATAATACAGTAGAAGGGGCCACTCATAACTGATTCAAAATGTAAACAAAATTTAACTGTCCTTCTATCTTGCAAAATAATCATTCCCTGCATGTTAAATGGCTTTTGCCCTAGTTTTTTATATAACATAGTTATTGAGAATCACATCACAGAAATAACTGTACCTATCAAGAGGTCATCAAAGTACCATGAATAAAAACATAAACAAGGAGTTAATTTATGATAGAAGTGCAAAGCTATGATTTGTCTCACTTGTGAGACTGAGAAGACCTGTGAGTCAGTGGAAAATACAAGAGGCTACCTCAATAGTCAGGTTTTAAAAGTTCCACTCTTTATTTAGAGGTAGCAATAAAGACTCAGTGGTATACACAGACCTGAGAGACTCATAAGCATTTATTCTTACCAGAAAAATCCTGACAAACTTGCCCTACTTTTTTATTTTATGGTATAATCGTTTAACAGTTACTTTGGAATAAAACTAGCTTTAAGTTTTTAAAATCTCTTATTTAGCTCTTTATAAAAAAGTCACAACCCAATTTGATAAATGCTCATAAAAATTTATTGAATATGTGGTACTTTAGGGGCTCACACAGGAATTTCTTCTTGGTTCAACACGAGTAAGTATCACATGGAAAGTATCCCACACTGGGGTGCCCAAGACAAGCAGCTTCCCTGACTGCAAACAAGCAAAGGATATATGAATAATGGCACAAAAAAATAGTTATCAAGAAGACAACCAATGGGAATTGTAACAGGACATAAAGATGGAACTTGAGACAGGATTCTTCCTTTAGGAAATTGCATTAATATCAGATATGGGAAAAATAAGAAGCCACACATGCAATAAATAGAGCAATGAGTGCTTTAGGCAGGAAGAATAGTCAGTGCAAAGGCTTTAAGGTGAGATAGCTCCTACTCTGTTCAAAGAATTTAGAAATTCATTGCTACTACGACTGGAGGGGAATTCACGAGAGAACAGGGAGGAGCCAAGAGTGGAGAAAGAAAGGATGGAGATGAAGCAGAGTCCTCTGGCCCATATTAAGGAATTTAGATTGCACTCTAAGTGCACTACAAAGTCTTTAAAGACTTTTAGAAAGACAAGTGATACAATTGCATGTACTGTTCCTGTGGAAGGATCATTTCTACACCCAGGTATACTTTCAGTGTAATATTTGATCGAACCACTAACATTCCTACGATCTGAGTGAAAGAACTTTGTAAAATATCAATTCCTAGAGAAATCTTGGGATAATTTTTATTTACCACCATTTTGTAACTTTCTCTCAAATTAATGTGGGAATCATGAATCATTTCATTAACTCATAATTGTATAACTTACAGAGCAGTGCAGACTAATTAAGACATTAATTATGAAGTTAGCATTATTTTAAAAGTGTTATCCTAAATTATTTCCCAGTGTTAATTAGAAAATAACATGTACATACAAGTTGCTGTTTATCGTATTTGCAAGCATTAAAATTCACCAGAATCAGCAATTGCTAAAAGACAAAGGCCTTGTTAAGTTAGCATGAGTAAAGCTACTCTATCGTACCTACCAGCGCTGTTTAATGAAGTAGTTGGTAAGAGTTTAAAGAACATCCAATTTTAATGAATAAAATAATTAGCTATCAGCAGCAAAATTTGGTAAACAGGCAGAAGCCTGTACATATTTTATTTCTGCTTTGTTCTTAAGAGGCACCCTTGCCTGAGAACAGAACGTGCATGTCTTAATGAGTAATGTCCATCTACAAGCATTTGTGAAAACTCCAACGCTAGGGAAACGTGATGCTTACAACTGTAGCTCCATTTAAAAACATTTATCAAAACAGAAATTCAAATGGGCCATTTATATAGAATGCAGTCCTTACCTTCATTTGACATCATACAAATCATGCACACTCTAAGTCATGGTCAAAGATGGGCACTTGTCTGTTTCCTTTTATTTTAAATACTTCCTTAGAAAAGCTATGGGTATGTCTGAAATGGCTAAAATCCCAGCTATGTGACAGGCCCACTTCTCACTGACTTTCACCACAGTCAGCAAATATTAACTGTGAACACAGCCCAAAAAGAACATCCTGCTGCACTCCAGGAAAGCAAGGTGGCTCACACCACGCGTGTACTCACATGTGTCACTGGCACCACTCAGAGACCAGGCAGCCAAGCCTTTGTGGGTTATCTGGTGGCTGACAGGTTGACACAAATTAGAAACTAAGACTGATCATGGCTATATCTGTGTGGACTCGCAGCATCTCTGTGTAACCCACCAACTTTAATTTTTTTTTTTTTTGAGACAGGGTCTCGCTCTGTAGTTCAGGCTGGCCCTAAGCTCACTATGTAGCCCAGGCAAGCCTCGAACTCATTAATCCTCCCGTCTCTGCTCCCGAGTGCTGGGATTATAGGCGTGAGCCACCACGCTTGGCCATCAACTTTAAATTTAACCTATGTCCTGATATTTTCCTCACAATTAAATGTTACTCTCTGATATAATTTCATGAAATCAGTGTTCTGCAATAAGATATTTGAGGGACTTGGAATTGAGTCTCCAAGTATTATAAGTTTAATAGCATCATTCTAGGTTTAATGACAACAAATTTCCCAAATGGAGACTCATTTTTATGATCTGAACCTTTCAGAATCATTTTGGGAGTCTCTCCTGCAAAACATTTGCCCCAATGAAGTTCATTGCCGTGGTCTAGGTGGGGTTTGAGTATATGCACCTGAAGGATTCATGGACTGAAACGTAAACTCCATCATCAGATATGGAGAGGATAGTAACTTAATTCCATGACAGTGTTTACAGGCAGGACTAGTGGGTGCAGATTAGGATTACACAAAGTAATTAGGAAGATTTTGCCCAACTGAATTGAATGTCAGTGGTTTACAAAAGAGAGAGGCCAAAAGTGACACGAGTACAATGCACGGACAACTCCTTTTGTGCTCCCATGATGCTCTGTTCCATCTCAGGATTCTGCCAACCAATGTGATCCTACAGCACTGCACCTCCACAGCAATGAAACAAGAGCTTTCCTTTATAAGACACTTAGTCTGTGGCCTAATGCTATTGGTAAAAGAAAATAGAGTAAGACGTGTGCCAAACTCTGACTCAAGCAGTGTAAAATTCCAACAGAGAGACTACAAGGCTTCTATAGGTTTATGACCTTTAAATATATTTAGTAGCTCATTAAAATTGGATTTATATAAAGGATGATTTGATATGTTATTCGTATGCACAGAGATCATGCTAAATAAAAGTTGATAAAAAATAAAATCATAGACCATTAGGCAAAATAAAAAGACGCAAGTTAGTATGTTCTGTAGACTTGGACAAGTTTTTTCCCTAGTATGACATAAAGAATATCGCAGCTTCACAGAATTGTTAGGATAAAAGGAAATGTGAAGAAAATTATTTTAAAACTGTAGTGTATTGTTTAGATAGGAGGTAGCAACCTAACCACTTTGCCAAGCAAGAAGAGGTGATGGATATATATGAATAAACCCATTGGTAAAGCAGCGAACAGAGTGTCACAATTACCTACCACAGAGCACTTTAAAAATCTACCAAACACAGTGAATTCATGCAAACTATGTCTTTTAAATCTGTGTTCACTTCTTAACCTATAGATAGCCTTCTTCAAATAAAATATTATGCTAAAATACACAAAACAGCAGAGAGAAAATTGAGTGGGTCAAAAGTCCATCTCTGAAGCAGTGACTCAATAAAACTAGGGGAGTTTACTGCAAGACAGCAAATGATATGTAGAACTTGATGTTCATATTGTAGAATATTTTTCACCATGAGCACTGTGCATAGGGCACTAAGGGACTACACCCTTACATAGGGGTACACACAAAAAACTGATCCTAAACAGACTACATAATACATTTTATTAATTTTTAAGCTATGAAAATGTCTACTGAAATATGTTTCAAGAAGAATTTATAAAGAATACCTTATTCTGTAAAACAATAATAATTGATCACAGGGAATTACTCCAAAAACTTTTAAAAGTTATTTATTTCTCTTTTATTAATGCTTGGAAGTGACATCCTCAGATTTAAATGTACCTTTTAGAAGTGCTTTTCTAGAAAACAAAAACCTTAAATATACCAAACTTATTTTTAAGTCAAGAGAATAATTAATACATATGTGATAAAGTCCTATAATTGATTCATAAATCAGCTGTGGAAAAGTTTGAATGTATTCTCCATATACATCAAGTATTAAATACTATTTTAAATTCCGGCCCAATGGAAAGTTCCAGATTATGCAACTAAAATCCTGCTAGCAACAGCCTTGACTCCGATGCCCTTCAGTCTTTGAAAATGTTCTAAACCCTCTTGACACCCTGTTACTGAGGATCAAGCTGGGAGTATCAGCATCTTGCCTCTAGTCACCTTCACAAGTATCACATGTTCTTACCTAGTATTTCCCCACATTGTTCCAAAAGATTTTCAAAAGTTGCAAATGGAAAGTGAAAATAATTTTATGATGGACCTCTAAATGTCCACCATTCAAGCTACTAATTAGCATTATATTATATTTGGTTCATCACATGTTTTCCTTATACATACTTCTACATTTTACATTGTACAGGGAAAGGATCTCTTAATGTACTATGTTTAATGTTCTCTTGCCTCTTAAAAATAGAAACAAACCTCATACTATTATTGAGGTTTTACAAAGTAAACTTTTGTTTAAATGTACAATGAATTAAACAAATGTACTTGTTGATATGCTGTAAGCATAGGACATTTGAGTTATCAAACTGTCATCCTAAGGGAAATAAAATCTCAAATTCACAAATATCTCTTCTGATTGTTTCTGGGGCTGAGCTTTAGTCACATGAGATTAATTTTATGTTCATATGCTAAAATGGAATATCCTGAAATTAATTCTTCTCTGACTCTCCAAGAGTTAGCTGGCTAAACATGGTCTAAAATGAGCCACTAACAAAGACCAAACAAGCCAGGAAAGAGCCTGTAGATAAATCCTAACCTGCGAGTGGGGTGCAAAACCCAGAATCCATCTTTCTTTCATTTTTTCTTCTGTGTCTCTATACCCACTCCCAAGAAGTACTTCAATGGTTGGGAAGCCTGTGTATTGTGAGCTCCTAAAACTGTTTGCAGTATGCAGGCATTGATGAGAAATATAAAATGGACTCCACTGATATAATCTAACCAAGAAATCATTCAGAACCAGCACTTCCAAAATCTCATGGGAGGTGGAGAAGAGAAGCTATTAACAGTTGTGCTACTTAGCTCATGTTTTTGGCTTTACTTTCAAAAGAGATGCCACATCCACTCCCAATAGCAAGCTACTAGTTATTAAGTGTGTTCCAAATGCTTTATATATTAAATTATTCAACATCTCCAACCATATTTGGAAGGAAAGTAAATGAGAAAACTGGGGAAAGATGGAGGTTGAATAATTAAGTACCGAGAATCAAACCCAATCTTACTTAAGCCCTTAAAATTTGACTTTTTTTTTTTTTGAGACAGGGTCTCACTTTGTAGTTCAGGCTGGCCCTGAGCTCACTATGTAGCCCAGGCAAGCCGCCGCTGCAAACTCAGCAATCCTCTTGTCTCTGCCTCCCGAGTGCTGGGATGACAGGCGTGAGCCACCACGCCCAGCACTGTGGTATATGGTATTGATTGCTGGTGGGCGTGAGTCACCATGCCCAGCCATTCTATGTGGTTACCGGATTGAACTCAGGCCCTTGTGCTTGCCAGGCAGGCGCCGGAACCACTGAGCTAAATCTCCAGCTCTAAAATTTGACTTTTTAACTGGATTCTCCCAAATACATTGTTGGTCTATTTGGCCCAGTCTTGAGTGACTTAGAGAGTAAAAATACTTTGAATATTTATCCCCTGAAAAAGTCATGCTGAAATTGATTTGCCAGTATAACAGTATTAAAAGATAGAACCTTCAATAATAAGACACAAAGACTCCACCCCTATGGATGGGTTTGGTGCTATGCCAAAATGACGCACTGAAGTCATTTGCCCTACGGATTTCATCATATGACTCTGAAGCAAGAAGGCCCTTACCAGACACCAATACCTTGATTCTGGACTTTCCTGCCTCCAGTAATACCTTCTTTTCTAGAAAATAAGAACTATCTGGAAAGGAAAAAAAAAACACCTTGGAAACCAGATCAAAAATGCCAGCCCTGCTGGGCGTGGTGGCTCACGCCTGTAATCCCAGCACTCGGGAGGCAGAGACAGGAGGATTGCTGAGTTCGAGGCTTGCCTGGACTACATAGTGAGCTCAGAGCCAGCCTGAACTACAAAAGTGAGACCCTGTCTCAAAAAAAAAAAAAAAAAAAAAACGCCAGCCCAGTCAGCCTTACCTGACCTGCCATTGCTGTTCTCTTGCTTGCTGGCTACTCTGTATGGCAGGTAGGGCAAGGATTAGGTGTCTGTGGCTGCATTTTGATCTCTAGCTTTCAAGACGATTTGCTAGCTAAATATTATTTTGGGAGAGAAACAGAATGAGCTAATACATTTTTCATTATAAAAGTATCCAGACTGAAATTTGTTACACCACCACAAAATGAACGACACGAAGGGTCATAGGCACTAAGTACTTCTTTTCCATTTATTTGTTGCTCCTTTGTGACAAAATCACTGTAGGGAAACTCTTCTTGATAGATTTTTCCCTGTTGACCAGCATCTACATAACTAATTTTGTTAGGACTTCCACATATGCTCAGTGAACTGGCCAATTCAGTTTTGAGGAATGAGAAAAACTATATTTGGCTTCTGGTCCTAAGATGACATAGCATGTCAGAAAAAAAAATCCACTTTTGAGAGAGTGTGGGGCATGCATATGCATACTCTTTTATAAAGGCTAGTTCATTCTAATTTAGCTGCTGTTTTGTGCAGATACAGCTTCTTCAGCAGGGAACCCCAGAGGAAGAAAAGAATGAACAAGAGGATGTTACCTAACCCTACTCCAAAACTGGAATATCTGACATCTGAGTCGGCAAGTATTTCAAGTAATTATGTTCTGTTCGTTGTTTTAACCAACAGGGTTAAGGTAGGAGATGGAAGAAGTGCAGACAATTCTTTCTTCCACTGCCTGAGATGGTATTAGCAGGAGAGGTCACCAGTAATGGGAGAGCAGAGCAGGTGGCAACAGCTGTCATGTGTGTCATCACCTGTCACTTGCATGTGTACAAGCCAGAGTCAGCCATACTGAACAAATGCTTATATCATCATCAGTGTGAGTGTGTATTGAAAATATCTAGGAATAAAACAAAGAAAGACTAAAAAGAATGAAAGAAATTTTCTGGAATTTAAATTTTAAACAGCTATGCTAAAAGAGTCCAACACAGATGACTGATACAAATGCACTGTCTAGATAGTGGAATTGTAGATTTAGAATACCTTAGTTGAGGCTCCCCCAGAGCAGACATTAGAACAATAATCCAAGTACAAGAACTTTATTTGGCTGAGCGTTCCTGGGCATCTTGCAAATAGGAGTCAGGAAAGGAGATGGAAGTCAGAAGATAGAACACTTGGGCACCTTGTAACACACAGGACAGTCCTGATAACTAAAGCTTCTTCCTGCTGCGGAGGTCTCAGAAATGGGCTCTAGTGCAGTGCTTTTCAAACAGTTCTGTTCACTGGAAGCGCTTGGGGATCTTTAGTGTACATTCTGATGGAATAGTTTTAGTGTGTGGCCTGAGATGGTATTTTCTATGAGCTTCTAATTAATGGTGATTGTCCTCAGATGCAATTTATAGATCAAAGTGTTTAAAGGATTCCTACTGTACATTTTCATTTACATTCTCCAAATTTGTTTAAAAGATGGAATTCTTTCTGTCTGCTGCTTGGGTGGCATATTAAATGTTTGGTTCTAAGTAATTCTGATCCCAGCCTTTGCATAGTGTCTGAAGATCAGTCTTGGAGATGTTTTGTCAGTTCCTGTAAAAGAAATCCTCCCAAAGTGCCGCTGGAGAAGCCAGCTGGTCTTGCTCTCCAGCAAGCAGCCTGCTGTCCTCAGAAGCAAAACAGCCACACCATCCCCTCCAAGTGTGTCTCTCTTCCTTTGTACTTACATCATTCCTTTTCCACCTGTCCATGCTAGTGCCAAATCACGCTCTGATTTTCTGTTTACCCTCAAATCTTTGGCCTCTGGAAATGAGAAGTCTACTTTTCTAATTTTGACATTCAAATTCTTTCATCATACAGCTGTGTGCATTCATGGGCTCTCTCGTATTTGACTATCTCCCAGTCAGGATTCTGGGAGTGCCCCACCCGGTTAGTCACCTCAAGATCCTCAAGAAAAGGAGCTGAACTGCATTAAATGACTATTTCTAAACATATTTATGAGAACATGTCCACCTCCTTTAAAAACATAATCTAAAAGACAATTTGACCAAGGGTGTGACTGGTCAATCAAAATAGGCCACAAAATGATCGCTATATTTTCTTTCAAAAGTTATATGAATGTGGGCCGGAGGGTTTGCTCAGTGGTTCTGGTGCCTGCCTCACAAGTGCAAGGTCCTGAGTTCAATCCCTGGTAACCACATACAATGTTGGGCATGGAGACTCACGCCCACCAGCAATCAATACCACATACCACTGTGCTGGGCATGGTGGCTCACGCCTGTCATCCCAGCACTCAGGAGGCAGAAGCAGGAGGATTGCTGAGTTTGAGGCTTGCCTGGACTACATAGTGAGCTCAGAGCCAGCCTGAGCTACAAAGCGAGACCCTGTCCCAAAAAGGAAAAAAAAAAAAGTTATATGAATGTAAACTACATATAAATATATAAGATCTAATGATATCTATATGGATGGGTTAAAACATAGTGCATTGTTTTAGCCCCCATTTTCTGTATTGATACCATAAATGCATGTTTTTAATGTATATTGGTAGCAAAAACTAAGTCTAATTATTCCTTTATGACATGGTAATAGCTAGAAGAACTCCTGTGTACATATAAAGGCCAGAGAAGGGATTTAAGGAGAAACAGGAATTAGACTTCCTAAACCTTATACAATATTAATCACGATTGTGACTATTATCATCGAGATCATAATGAACAATACCACTCAAAATTTACATGTAACTGTATCAGCAATACATCCTAAAGACACTGATCTCAGGTATCTTGCACCCTATTTGTTCATCTGGCTAAAGATATAATGTCATTACACTGATGGACATTTTAAGTCATCAATCAGGAGAAAGTACATAAAATAGTTTAGAACAGAAGGACATAATAATGAAACAGTTTTATGTATCATTTGAGTATATTGACTCTAGTCCTTTATGTTTTTCTAAAAGACTGATTTCCAGGCCTTTATGTTATTCTAAGCTGTTTACATCAACAAAATGCAATGCCAGGAGTAAGTGATCATATAAATGTTTAGAACTATCTATATAATATATGATGGGAAGGGTTTTAATGAGGTTCCACCTCATTCTGATTTGAGAAAGGAATTTATAGTAAGAAAAACAGTTCAGTTTATCTAACTCATCTTTTCAGAACCCCAGGTGACATGGCTGAGAGAGAGATTCCATATGGAAGTATTAGCACTATAGAATGGATTTCAAAAGTGAAAAGTCCAGATAATGAGTAATTGAATGATCAATTTTGTTGAAATCTCCATTATGAACTATTCATTTTAGCAGCTATCTTTTGGGACTGGATTATCAATAAATGTTATTGTTTTGTTTCAAAACACTCATTCTCTCATGATCCCTTTAATGCAGAAAAGAAGCCCGGAGTATTTATAAAAATTAATTGCTATCTTAAGAATCTATCTTCAAGAATATCAAAGAATGGAAGATTGAATTTATTCTAACCGTTCTATTTTTTTAGTTACTTATCTTCACATTTTCTGTTAAGAAGATAAACCTTTAGTCATTTTCCAACGTAAATAATCTTGACTAATCCACCACACTGTGAGAATAATCCCTGTCCATTCTTGACCTCATGTGATGTTATTTTACTGTCAATACAAGAAAATGCAACTATCTAAACTTCAAAAAGTCAACACACTATTGTCCCTCATGGTCTGGTGGTTAGCAAATAAACACAGTAGAAAATACAGACAACAAAATAAGAATTAAGTGTGCGGGGATTAGCTCAAATGGTACTGCGCCAACCTTGGATGCACAAGGGCTCGAGTTCAGTCCCCGGTACCACAAAAAAAAAAAAAAAAAAAAAAAAAAAAAAGAATTAAGTGGATCAATTTTTTCTGTAAAACCCTGACTATCATAAATCAGTGTTTTTAATTAAAATGATTAGAGCAGTCTAACAATCATACATAGATACATGATCCTAGCTCTCATTTCTGTTTGATGTTAATTGAAAGAGAAAGGACAAAATGGGTCTAAATGAGTAGACGTTAGTGAAGCATTCATTGTTACTTCCCGATGGTGGTTTCTCTAACCACCTGCTTAAACTCTCTTTTAAGGATGGTGTATCACAGTTGCACCCCTTAATACCATCATTTCTAAATTACCATTTAAAATTTAGATCACCCTTTTAAAATTTAATAAAATAATTTCTCACTTTATATGATTCTACATATTCTCAAAAGTTCTCATTTGCTATACTCACCACTTTGTATTACTTCTGAAATAACTGCCATCTTTTAGAAAGATATGATGTACTTAAATTTACCTTGCATATGCAAATGACTTGATTTTAAGAAGTTAGAACTGAGTTGGTATTAATCTTAAATGTTTCCATACAAGCAAATATCTCTACCTCTAGTACATATATTAGTATTTCACATCTCTTTCTGCTTTACAGGACAGACCAAAAGAATACTTCTAATGAGTCACTGATTACTTAATGTGATTCATCATCATGATTCTGAAATGTACATCCTGCTACCTTTTTAATTCAGTATTGTAAGTTGTTGTCTATGAAAGATACTTACATTTAATATATAAGATATTCCTGGAGCAATAAAATGCTGCCCTAAGATGTTCTGAACTGTAAACTGCTGCAATTTGTTTAAAATAAAATCAACAAAGCTCTATTTTTCAGTTCAAGGTCACTATTAATTTATTGCAGTGACATTTGTACCTGTTGGGCTTCCACTGTTTCTAAGGTTTTGCAGAAAGAAACCCACAAAGCAATAAAAATTAATGGAAAGCAATATAGCAACAGCCCTGGTGTCAACAGGCAAACAAGACTGAACGGGTAAAGTCATCAAAATTAAACACTATATTATGGACATTTGGGAGATTTGAGATGACCTGACAGTTTTCCTAGCTGGAACATTCTAAAAGCTAAATGCCAAGAGCAGAATTAAGAATCAATATGAACCAAAATTTCCACTGATAAAAACCACTAGAATAAAAAAGGCAATTAAATTTCACCTAGCTCTCCATTAATGCAACTTAGGATTCTTAGAATTCTTCAACTTCTACAACAGTCTTAGAAGTATTCAACTCCTACTACGCTCCATATCTCTGGTTTACCTATAAGGAAGAGCACTTTAGATAGGACCTATGGATGATACCCTATCACTTTTAGGTATTTTTTTCTTTGTTCAGATTTAGTAAGCTGACAAAATATTACTTTAAAAATAAAAAGTCACACACTTTTGAGTGCTTTGATTTTATATGTATGTTCTTGACTGAGAAATATTTTTATAGGACCAAGACTTCTAAGGAGATAAAAACATATTTTATCTTTGTAGGAAGATATTTTACTAATAAAATGGGAGAGATAAGCATGTTTGTTGTATATAGTATGTGCTCCATAAATGAACTCTTCCCTGACATTCACCTACTCAATAGAACACATAGAAGCCCAAATACTCAGTGCCGTGAGTGTTTCTATTAAGCACATCATTATACACACAAGTCCACACATTTTGAAGTTAAAAACAAAGACCACTGTGTCATTTGTAAAGTCAAAAAGATATCTGTTTTGTAGGGAATGGAAGAGATGCCTATATTCAGTCTAGTTCAGCAAACCTCATGTGTAACACATGTCCATACTGTGAAAGTAAGAGTCACTCTTCATTTATACCTTCTCCTTTGGATGAAAGTATGATCTAAGATATTTTTGCAATGTGGCCACTGTACTTGTTAAATTAATTAATCATGAACAAGATAAATTTTATGATCTCCACTAGAAATTATGAGGTATCATATCTTGGGCCAGACCTATGTTTATAAAGATGTATGGTATTACACTTCATTTGTTCCCTTAATTTAAAATCACAAAAATATCATTGTGATATTTTTAACACCTGAAAACTCAGTGGATGAGTTTTCTTGTGTTAAATATAAAACTCTTTATAACACCTGAAAAATTTTAATTTCATCTCCCCTTCTGGGTATGGTGTGTGTGTGTGTGTGGTGAGTGCATGTTTTTAATGGCTTATCTACAGATCTTGCATATTAATGCTGCTCTGCTGTAGCCTACATCAACGAAGTGTTCAAGAGGCCATTAGAAACCTATTTCCACTCTTGGTATTGCTCACTGAAAACCACCCCTTCTCCACGTATCCCTACCAACCAGATGGTGAGGCTATAGTGAAAGGGAAACCCTCTTGCCCCATACACTAAACTGGTATTTTTAATTTTATCCTAGAATTACAGCTCTCCATGATTTTTCTAAACTCTATCATTAGTATATTCTTTTTTTTTTTTTTTGAGACGGTCTTGCTTTGTAGTTCAGGCTGGCCCTGAGCTCACTATGTAGCCCAGGCAAACGTTGAACACAGCAATCCTCCAGTCTCTGCCTCCTGAGTGCTGGAATGACAGACAGAGCCACCACACCTGGCACTGTGGTATGTGGTGCTGATTGCTGGTTGATTGTTGGTGGGCGTGAGTCACCACGCCCAGCATTGTATGTGGTTACCAAGATTGAACTCAGGACCTTGCGCTTGGGAGGCAGGCGCCTGAACCACTGAGCAAAATCTCCGGCCCCATTAGTATATTCTCAATGAGTAAGTAATCCTTTGTGAATTGGCCTTTGTGAAACTATTCACCACTACAGACCATTATTTAAGGTTCTACACAAAGATTTGAGGAATGACTTTAACAATCCATTTCTTTCTTCAGCTTGCAATTTCTTTGTGTCGCCAGGAAATACTTCTTATTCAGAAAATGAAAAGATAGCACCTACAGAGGTTTTTGTCTTCTTTGCCAGCAAACCAGGATTTTGAACCAAACCTTTTGAATATTGTTTACCTGCTCCCCAACTCTCTCTTCACTCAAGCAATAAGCAGGCAAAATACAATCAGAGTTAAGGACTTACAAAAAATATAGAGAAAAATTATTAAATTCCTCTCTAGTAGTTACAAAATAGCAGGTCATGCTTTTAAATCAAAATTAACCTTGCTATCTCTTTTGAGTTAGCACCTTACAGCCACCAAAAGGAAAAATTAAAATCTGGCCACTTATAACACCAAACATCCTAGTAACATATTTATCTGTGCAGAAATTTATAGCCACATTGAAGTGACAACTGGCTAGAGGCACCTTGGATTTTACGGTAGTTTGTATTTTCTGAGATTCACTGATACCACGGAAAACTCAATGAATGAGCCACACTGGGCACAAATTCTCTATTTTTGCCTGCATTAATACCAAAGGCTCATTCTTATAGCACTGATCAAAATAAATAAAGTTAATAAATTACTGAACCAGCACATCTTCTTTTAAATTTCATACTTCTAAAATTATTAAGGAACTGGTGTCTTAGAGGATAATAAAATTTCTAAAATAGATATAAAAATAAACCTTGATCGTGTCCCTCAACAGGGATGCTTAGAAGTTTCCTTTTGATGACTCCCTATTCCCCACTTTTGTGTCTTACTTACTGAGTCCCCATATGCTACTGTGCCACCGAGCCAATGAGAACATCCCATAAGATAATATATTTCATTAGAGTGAGCTTTGCTCTCCTGGGCACCATCTCTAACTCTTCTGATAAGTGCTCTCAGATAGCTCTCACTGCGGGGCAGTGGTTTACTAGTAAAGGTTTGTAAATAGGTAGGAAAACAGAGTTTTTAAGTACAGACATCAGCATTCAATTCCTAGCTTCTTATTCTGAAGTTCTCCAAATTCGCTTTTTCAAATATGGTAGCACATTCTTTATTTGATATTTTCTATTAATTCCTTTGTCATTGCATACAAAGAGCCAAACCAAAGCTTATAGTTGTCTTACTTTTCAGGACAGCTGTAAAAGTGAAAAGGCACAGCAGATAGGCACCAGTGGTATTGGAGAATTTTAAATGCTGCTTATGCCTTCTCCCAGTGATAAGGAAAATGTACCCTTTTTAAGGGAGCTCTAACATGCTCCAAAACTTCAGAGTCCTGAGACTCACACCTCTCTGGACCACAGAGAAGCCCTCATGTTGGTTCAGTCAGAAGGTCACCAGCACAACTCAAAAGTAACAGAACACAGTGTAAGAATCCTTGCCAGTCCGTTATATGGATAAATCAGAAGATTCTAGAAACAATCACCAACTAGTAATAAAATCCAGACCTGTAACAACACTTGGCTATATAGCAAGAATAATTTCTGTGAATGTTTCATATTTTATTGTAAAGCACATTCAGTTTCAATTTATAAAACTCTTTAAAGCATAGACAAAAGGACTAAGAATAAAGGAATGTATTTGCATTACCTTCTTCTGGTCTTCGAGTTTGTGACTCACTGGATTCTTCCCATGTCTGTTCATTTCTGAAGATAAATCCATCACATTGGGTTCTTGCCCTTCAGAATGCAATCTCTTCAAAAACGCAGCAAACTAATCCAAGATGCAATCACAGGAAAGCACCGGTGCATCACGTTTCCCATCACATACTATCTCGGAACTTCATCGACTCCAAGGAATGATTAAAAAATCCATTGATTGAATGAAAAAAAAAAAGTTTGCGATGTATTCCCACTACCTTCCCAATCAGCATATCGTTTTTAAATGCTGACTTCTCACAAGTGAAATTTCATCCAGGAATTTTAAGTCCAACTGCTATCTTCTTTCATCACAATGTCCCATTTTAATAGAAAAATTTACAGAGTTCCTGTAAACCTGTGATTAAAACAGAAATAAACGCACAGTTAAACTCTTCACATAATCTGTCACAATTAATGAGAAGAAATCTTACCTGGATTTTCAAATTAGAAAAAAAAAACTTTGACAGTATTTGAATTAAAAATGAAAAGAATTAGTTTTATCACGTTATTTAAAGTAGCAATTATATACATAAAACCAAAACAATGAATAAAACAAGGATCCATTGCACAGTAAAGTAGAATAAAATGGGGCACTGACAAACAGCCATCAAATGTATGGCTTCTACTGTTCTAGATACTTATGTACCATTCATTTCAGTAAAAGAAAACTAAGGTGAACGAATGTTTGCAAGCCTAGTACGTAACTAGTAACAGAAATATAACTAGAATTCAGAACTTTTTCACTCCAAAATCCATTCTTAGTCCTAGATATTCTAACTCATATTATGTATTTTTTTCAATAGAGATGTCCTAAATAGGTTAATCAGGTGCCTTGCTAGGTTACCTCTGCATTGTCTACCAGTATACAAGGCCTCTCTTTAAAAGGACTATCTAATTCAGTGATTTCCAAACCCAGATGAAAATGAAATAATCTAAGAAACATAATCTTAAACACATAGATTCTGGGTGTACATTTCCAACCTTCTTAATACAGGAAACAGGGAGACAAGCCTCAGGTATCTGGATATTCCTCATTTCTTCTAGACATTTGTGATGCAGGAAACCATGGAAGACTTGAAAGTTCCCTCTCCTGTAGGCCCCCACAAACCTGTCTGTGCAGTAGACTCACCTAGGAGCATTCCAAACTGCTTACCCTTCCATTCCCTCCATAGAGACCCTACTTTAGAGTTTATGACCCAATGTATATTTTCTTTTGATAAATGACCAATCATAACCTGGATATGTCAGACAAATGGAAACTCTACCTCAAAGGGCTGTCCTTCTCATATCGAGACAGTTCCAGTTTTTTGACCTTCAAAATTTGGAGACAAAGTTAACAATGCTATACTTATCATTATTCATAATCTTTGTAGACATCAATGTTCACAAAATATATTTAATATCTCTTTTCTATGATAGTTCTTCATGTAACACTCTAACTTAAGAATCCTTTCAAAATTATTTAACTCCTTGTTTACTTTCTTCAAATGATGTTTCCCATTGTGCATGGCCCATTAACACAAGGGTGAATGGCAAACTGTTCCAATTAAGAAATCACCACCAGATCCCTGCCACTCATGCCAAGCATAACATACATGATAATGTAGACAGGTAGTCCTGAGACATCATCTTCCAAATTGCTGTTAACATACTCCATACACTGTTTCTTGCCTGGCATCCACCTGCCAACCCTTGTTCTTCTTCTTCAATAGCTCTGCTCTGACATACAGATATTTTAGCTTGTGCACAGTTGTGAATGTTACCAGAATGGAAAAAAATATGGACAAGAGCTTTCAGTTAACAGAAAACATGCCAACATGAGGAGTTGAAAGAAATCCAAGAAAGAGCCCTTGAAAAATTTTAAGAAGGCTTGCAGCATAAATGGGTTCATGATTTTAAAAGTTCATCCCAACAATAATAGAGAAAATCAGAAAGATCCAAACATGAGATAGATAAACCTGATAGGTATTATTTAAGCAAGTGAAGGAACAGACAAGAGCATCCTGAACCGGCAGAGGAGCTGACAAGTCTTAAAAGTGACAAAGCCAAAACATTATTTAAAACATAGGGTTGACATAATTAGTAATTCAGTGTGAGATGCATGATTTGTGTGGGAACATTGATGTCATTATTGAAGATAGCAAACTCATGACAGAGCCATGTCAAACAAGAAAAGGTACAAAATTTTGTAAAACAAACAAAGAATACTTGCTAAATACTGTAAATAGTATGAGAAAATTACAGATTTATCTCACTGGAGGGTATAGATGCAAAATCCCTAAACAAACACTAGCAAACTGAATCCAGCAATGAAAAAAGGAGTTATACATCAATTCCAAGTTGATTTTATTCCAGGAATAAAAGACTGGTATTCAATTTGAAAATATATGTGTAATTCACCACATTAATGAAATAAGGGAGAAAAATTACATACTCAACTGAAATGCTGAAGAAATATAATTTGATAAATTGTACATTGACATATGACCAAAAAAATTAGGGGCAGATGATGAATAGAAGAGGATATTTCCATAATTTTTCTTTATCTGAAAAAGTATATTCACAAAAAAACATTATGCATATTGATGAAAAGTAAAAATATTTCCATTTGATCACCTTCAAGACATGAATAGCAGCTGACCATTAATTCTATCACATACTATATTTCAAGTCCTAATCAAGCACTGAGACAGGAAAAATATGAGGGGAGGGAGAAATGAATGGAGGCAGGCCAGCAGTAGGAAAGAATACATAAAATTTACTCTTTTCAAATGTTATGATGATCTCCATAGAACATATCAAAGAATCCAAAGATAAAGTACTAGTACTAATGAATGTGCCCAGCAAGTTTACTGGGTACAATGTTAAAATGTGAAGGGGCCTTTGCTTGTCTCTAGAATAGCTGCAAATATTTAAAAATGCTTATTTAAAAGGATACAATTTATAAGAACATTTAAAAAAGCAACTATACTGGAACAAATCCAGCAAAAGGTGAAAATAACTTTATGATGAAACAGTAAAACAAAATCAAAGGAAAATAAAACTATTCACAAATTAGAAGACTCTATATTTCAGAAATGACAATTCATACCTAAACAATACATTTAGTGTACTATCAATCTAACTCTTAAGTTTTATTTAAATATATATATTAAAGATATACAGATACAGATATAGATATACAGATATATAAAATATCACGCTGATACAAAACACTGGGAAGAATAACTAACTGAAGCTATACGCTCTACCAAATATTAAGCCACATCTTAAATCAACAGTAAATAAATGGCATATAACTGATGCAGTGGTAGACAAGCCTACAGAACATAATAATCCTAGGCTAGGGATTTCGCTCAGTGGCTCCAGTGCCTGCCTCCCAAGCACAAGGTCCTGACTTCAATATCCATGACCAAAAATAGCATAAAAATCCCCACAAAAGCAGACCACTTGATTTATACCAACAGTGAACTACCAAGACATAGGAAAAGCCTTTACTATGAGTGCTGGGTGATTTGGATATCCGCACGGATGAACACTTAAACTATTTGAAACGAAGCATCTCCAGGGATTGTAGATCTTCAGGTGACAAAATAGTAAACTTCTGGGAGAACGCCATGTGAGCCAAGGGTAGGGAAAGATCTCTTGCACAAGAGTCTAAAAGTACTGAGTATAAAAAATAGATGGAATATTATCAAGATCAACATTTTTATTCTTTAAAGTATACCAATGAGAAAATATAAAGTAGAATCTCTAGAGAAAAGAGTATTTGAGAAATGTACGTGTGTGTATGCACAAATAAAAATCAGTAAAAGAGCAACAATGTACAAATGTATTTGAATAGGAGCTTCAAAATAATAATTATTATCATTACATCAATAATAATAATTATTATTATTATACCAAGAGGGAACAGATTAGTGGCTGCCACGCATTAGGGTGGGGAGGACTATCTCCAAGGTCCAGCAGCAGGGAGATGTAGCAATGGGACACCATATCGTGTCTTCACTACAGAAGTGGCTGCACTAATCTACACATATGATTAAATGGCATAAAACAACACATACATACACATCAATGAATGTCCATAAAACTGATGAATTATGAATCTCCTTGCTTTGTGGATTGTACAATTGCCAATTTCCTCATTTCAATATTGTACTGCAGTTATGCAAGATATTAATATCGGGATATACTAGGTAAAGTATACACAGAACCTCTCTTCATCCTTTTTCCCCTACTTCTCCCTATCACTCTCAGATTATTTAAGAATAAAATATTTGCAGGGAAACAAGGTGATCTACCAAAAAACACATAGAAAAGTGAGCGTTTCCATCAGGGTAAGGATAATGCTAAAAAAGCCAGATTAGATCTGATTTCTCATCTACCCAAATGATTAAAAAGAATGGCAAAAACAACTGTTGGCAAGGAAATGGAACAACAGGAACACTGCTGGACAAAGTATAAACTGATACAACTGTTTTAGCCAAAAGCTTAGTGCTACATACTGAGTTTAAATCTATGCATATTTCATCACTCACAAATAATACTCCTACAACTGTAATCTTGAAAAGTATGTGCATCAAAGCATATACAAAAATGCTTTTTCAGAATATGCAGGCTTTGAATTGAAATTTCTTCCCTAATTTACAGCAATTATGAGACTTATATGATGTGAAAATTAAAACAACATGAAAATTCATCTCCCTCAGAATGGATAATTTTTGGCATATTTATGCAACAGATAACTATAGATAAAAGTAGTAAACTATCAACATACATACTACAGTGTATGAATCTGACAAATAATAGGATTGCAAAGAAGCCCAAAACAGATGAATAATACTGAGATGAAGTTCTAAAAACTGGCAAAATTAAACTATGTCATGAGAAATAGGGTAGTCATTCTTTTTTAAAGGGGGTTGGGGAGCACGTTTTGACTGAAATTTGCGTGAAGTCCTAGTCATTCACCACTTACTACCATGAATGAGCATTATGTGCATGGTAGCTTTGTAATGACACACCAGGCCAGATGTTTACACGTTATGCAGTTTTCTAAATGTACAATATGCTTCATGAAAAAAAGCATTAAGAAAAGTTGATACATCATGTCTTTAGTATTCCCATGAATACTCTCTCTGATAAGTAATGACAAGAAGCCTCTAAATTTGACTGATGAATCTCGCAATGAATGGGCACTATTCCTTTTTGTATCTGTGGACTTGCCACTTGACTATGGCATAGAGTTTTGCCAGAACACAAGATTACACTTTCTTTTTTAAAATTCAATTCTTTATTGGTACAATTTATATACCTTCCAATAACAGAACCCACCAAATGTAACAGATATGTATCGATATTCTAACTTCTCATATACCATTCATATTCCTTAGAGTACTAAGTAGTAAGGTATCAGCCATAGTCTTTACATTTATTTCTTTATGATAACATGAACAATATTTTCAATATTTTTCTAACACTCAAGTTTATCCACCATATCTCACATCATCTTTTGATGCAAAAGGACATATCAGACATAGAACACTCAGTGCCCTATGCTCAGCACAGTGCAAGGCCCAAGTGGTTGGATTTAAAATTCCCGCCCTTGTCCTTGGCCTACTGCTCCATGAGGACTTCCATGTGAACAAAAGTGAGGAGTAGCGCATTCTTCAACTTCATCAACCCCAAAGCCCAGAGCACCAGTGAGACAATTCCCCGTAGGAAGCCATTCGGGTGGAATTAACAAGTGGATTATGCACATATATGCTCTTTGAATGTGCTTCAGTTTATTTTCAATCAAATATGACTTGCTCCTCCTTTTGCAGAAAAGAATAAGATTCAAAAGCAGATAGAAAAAGTGTAATTGTTCATATGAAGATGTTAAAAAGTTGTTCATTCATACGAAGGTAATTGTTTACATCATATTAATTCTCTGTCACTCTTATTTAATATGATGCAATGTTTGACAGTGAGAGAAAAGTCCTATTATTTTAAGAGTAAGGAGAATTATGTTATTCCTGCAGCTTAAAGTTCTCTCAACCTGCGTATAGTGGTACCTGCTTGTGATTCTAGGACTCTAGGAGGCTGATAGGAGGATGAAAAGTTCAAGTCCAGCTTGAAAAACTTTGTGACTTACAGAGACCCTGTCTCCAAATTAAAAAAATAGAAAGGGACCAGATATAGTTCAATATGAAGGCTTTGGTTTTAATTCCCAGTATGGAAAAAAAAAGAAAAAAAACCTACACTGTTCAGATTCACCCAGGAGACTCAGTCGTGGTAAAGATAAAAACAATTTTTTAAAGTGAGACTTTTGAGAAGAGTTTTGATAATCACTTTGTTGAGTGCTTGAATTATATGCTCTGCCCAGCTCCATCTCTGAAAGAGTACCATGCAGACAGAGTAAAGGTTATTCTCTGCAGTCTAGAAAATATACAGACCAAGTACCCATGGCAGGGTGAAGATGCCTGTAGCCACAGGGAAGAGTAGCCTGTTTGATCATAGATCAAAGATATGAAAATCTCAGGGATAAGACATAGAGTTTTGGGTATGAATATTTTGTGAAATTCATTTAGTGAAAGAGGTCCTGATCAAAAGAATAATTTGCAAGCTAACAAGCTCTTGCTGAAGGGAGTTATAGGTTCTCTTGGGGAAGAGATCGGAGGGGAGACCTGGAATATGTAACTCCAAGAGAGGCCACTACCTGAGTCAAAGAGTAAGTTCAGGGTGAGTCCAATATGCTGGAATCTCAGACCAATAATCATGGGAGTCCCCCAGGCCTACAATAAATAAGCCATTTTACAACAGTAAGTCCTGAGTAACTTTTCTTCCTTTCCCACCACACCTGCAAAGATCATAGGTGAGCCAGGGATGCATGTGCCTATAATCACAGCTACTGGGGAGGGAGAGATAGGTCCTGCAAGTTCAAGGGCAATGAAACAACTTAGTCTCAAAAGTAAAAATTAGAAACAGTCAAAAATGATGAGGATGGTAGCTTAGTGTGAAGGTCCTGAGTTCAATTCATAGTACTACTAAAATAAGAGAAAGCCCTAGTGAGTGAAAAACAGGAAAAGAAGGAAGGAAGAAAAGGGAAAAAATGAAAGATACATAAAAGGAGGAAGGAGAGAAGAGAGAGAGGAAGGGAGAGAGAAAGAGAAAGGAGGGAAAAAGAAAGCAAGGGGAAAATAGCAGAAATGTGGTAGTAGGAGCATTGGTCTAGGTAAAGATGTGTTTATAAATATATTGAAGCAAACATGCAGGCTTTGAATTGAAATTTCTTCCACAGGAATTATGAAACTTATATGATGTGAAAATTAAACAAATCACAGTAATATCCAAATTTGCATCTTGAGTTAGAGATGTAATTAATTCCACTAGGAAGTTTTTTAAAAAGAGAGAAATTTTGAATAAGGACTTCAATGTGGGAGTCTGAAGAGAAACTCCTCATAGAAGTTGTGTAGATTGAGAAAAGTATAAAGGACATACTTCCAGTAGGACCAAATTGCTCTTTGTACTATTTCCATGATTACCTCTAAAAATACAAACTTAGTTACTCTGCTTCATTCTCTAATATCTTAATACACTAGTAATCTACACACATATGTTAACAATTTCTTGTGAAGCTGAAAAGTCACTAAATATAATTTTCATTCTACCAGAAACACTGATAGTTTAAAAAGGCCTTGGGTCCCTTCTGAATTTCTTCATTGTTTTGTTCACTCTTCTGTAGCTGTCACATGCATATAATAAAGCACACAAATATTTAGTCTGATACATGCAGATTGAGTTAGCCATTATCTATGTCAAGATATAGAACATTTTCCAAACTCCAGAAAGCTTCCTCACATACCCTCTTACAGCATAGTCATAAAGGGGACCACGACTGAGTTTTTTTGTTTGTTTGTTTGTTTGTTTGCTTTTGGTTTTTTGAGACAGGGTCTTGCTTTGTAGTTCAGGCTGGCCCTGAGCTCACTATGTAGTCCAGGCAAGCCTCGAACTCAGCAATCCTCCTGTCTCTGCCTCCCGAGTGCTGGGATTACAGGCGTGAGCCACCATGCCCGGCACTGTGGTATGTGGTATTGATTGCTGGTGGGCGTGAGTCTCTATGCCCAGCATTGTATGTGGTTACCGGGGATCAAACTCAGGACCTTGCACTTGCGAAGCAGGCACCAGAACCACTGAGCTAACCCTCTGGCCGCTCTCCCTGTTCTTGAAACTTCATGTAAGTGGAATTATGCAGTCTACTCAAATATTCCCTTTTCTCTTTATTTTTTAGAGATGAGATGTTCATAATTCATTATTTGAATTCTGGTAGTAAATTATTGCTTCATTTATTTGTGGTGAAATCAAGCAATATAAAGGGCAAGAACACGGATCTAAGCTCAAAAGGAAAGAGAAGAGAGGTCTTTCTAGCCAATGATAACCATAGGAGCAGAATTTCCCCTCCTACACATATATCACTATCACATCGGTTGTTACATATAATGATGCACTGTATCATTCTGATGACATCAGAAGTCTAGCAGAAAAAGCTGTTTGAACATTAACATTCATGATAGAAATACAAAAATAATTTTAAATGAAATAAAAAGGTCATAGATGTGTAAATATCATATCTGTTGTCTGGTATGAGAAAATGAGGATGTTAATGAGTTCTAGAATGTATGAGGGATATTGTGAAATAGAAAATATTCAAAGAGAAATGTGGTGGAGGGGGTGAGTAATGAGTACAGAAAAAATGTGATGGTAATAAAAAAGGGAAACAAACCTTATGTATTTAGAGGGTGCAGGTTGTGGGGTACACAGGGGAATGGGAAAAATGAGAATTAAATCATGTCATATACTGGTACAAATTTCTAACATTGAGTGTAATCATGATGTGTATATACAATCTACCAATAAAGATTATATATATCCCAGTAAAATTTACATGAAATTTCAAAACACATTAATCACTACAAATACTACTAACAAATATAACAGAAACACATGTAAAGTACATGTATAAAGTAAAGCCATAAAATCAAGAAGAAATAAAAGATACAGCTGGCAAGGCTGCGGGGAGAATGGAGCACTTCTCCACTGTTGCTGGGATTGTAGACTTGTACAACCACTGTGGAAACCAGTGTGTAGGTTCTCAGAAAACTAGGATTACAGGTCCAATTTGACCCTGCTATTCTCCTGCTAGGAATATACTCAAAGGAATTAAGAGAATCATATCATAAAGACATATGTACACTCATGTTCATAGCAGCTCAGTTTGTGATAGCTCAATCTTGGAAACAACCCAGATGTCCAACTGGAGACTTAATAATGAAGATATGGGTTTTTAAAAATATAAATGGAGTATTACTCTGCATAAAGAATGACAGGCTTAATTCATTTATGCACAAATGGACACACCTTGAAGACACACTGATAAGTGAAATAAATAGATCACAGATATGTAAATACTGTATCTTTTCTCTGGTATGAGAACATTTAGATGTAAATAAGTTCTAGAATGTCTGATAGATTTTGTGAAATAGGAAATACTCAAAGGGAATGTGGTAGAGGAAAGTAAAGAGGGGAAAGAATAAATATGATTTGAAAAGAAAAATCAAGCACAGGTATATAGGGTGTGGGGGGTTGTTGGGTGGGTAGGGATATGAGTAAAAATGAGAATTAATACTTGTCATATACTGGTACAAATTCTCCAATGTTGAGTGTGATTGTGAGCTGTCTATAAAATGTACCAATAGGGCCAGAGATTTAGCCCAGTGGTTCTAGTGCCTGCCTCGCAAGCACAAGGTCCTGAGTTTGATCCCGGTAACCACACACAACAATGCTAGGTGTAGTGATTCATACCCACCAGCAATCAATACCATATACCACAGTGCTGAGCATGGTGGCTCATGCCTGTAATCCCAGCACTCGGGAGGCAGAGACAGGAGAATTGCTGAGTTTGAGGCTTGCCTGGGCTACATAGTGAGCTCAGGGCCAGCCTCAACTAAAAGCAAGACCCTGACTCAAAAAAAAAAAAAAAAAAAGTACCAGGGCTGGAGGATTAGCTCAGTGGTTCCAGCACCTGCCTCCCAAGCACAAGGTCCTGAGTTCGATCCCCGGAAACCACATACAATGCTGGGCGTGGAGACTCACGCCTACCAGCAATCAACACCACATACGACAGTGCCAGGCGTGGTGGCTCATGCCTGTCATCCCAGCACTCGGGAGGCAGAGACAGGAGGATTGCTGAGTTCGAGGCTGGCCTGGGCTACATAGCGGGCTCAGGGCCAGCCTGAACTATAAAGCGAGACCCTGTCTCAAAAAAAAAAAAAGTACCAATAAAGAGTTGAATTAAAAAAAAGAAATTAAAGATGCCTATATTAATATTATGCTACCAATTATTATTCTATTGATAATAATTTTCATGTAAGAAAAAATTCTTAACTAAAAATCAATCAGAAATACATGAATAAGAAAAGTAGAGAAAATAATTTGTATTCAATTTTACTAATTGTATGAAGGGTTCAAGAAAAAAATATAAGCAAACGATTTAGAATAAACAAGGTTATTTTAACCTGTACTGTGGTAAAATTTTGTTTTTAAATCAGCAATAACGATAAAAACAGTGAAAGAAAATATAATTTTAAAGCAAATCTCAATAGAAAGCAAAAGAGAATATGATGGTTTTAGTAATAAAACTAGAGATAAAGTTAATTTTCTATTATAAAAGACAGTAGTAGCTACAATATATTAATGAAGAGGTATAACATCTTATGAGGAGTACTCAATATTATAAAGTTATTGATTTCCTTACAATTATTCCATAAGTTCAATTAAATTCTAATCCAAATCTTAATATATAATTTCAGGCCAGGCCAGGCCTTGTGGCACATGCTTACAATCCCACCGCTTTGGAAGCTGAAGCAGGAGGACTGTTGTGAGTTCAATTCTAGCCTAGATTGCAAAATAGCTCAAGGCAACCTTCAACTACGTAGTGAGACCCTGCCTCAATATATAATTTTATGTAACTTGAAAACAAATACAATTATATGAGAAAAATGATAAGAGAAGGTAATTATTAAAAGTGGATATATTTGTAAATATCAAAATTTATACACAATTATATTTAAGATAACAGAACACTGGCCAAAGAGAAAAGCAAACAGATTATAATAGACTACATTGTTTAGAATCAAAAACACATTCATATAGACACTACTGGTACACAGCTCAGTAAGGACTGACAACTTTTAAACATGAGTAGAGGGGCCAGTCAGTGGTTTCAGCATCTGCCTCACAAGCACCAGGTCCCGAATTCGATCTCTGGTACCATGTACCACAATGTGTGGTGACTCACGCTCACCAGCAATCAGTACCACATATATGTGTGTATGTATGTGTGTGTGCAGACATGAGTATATGTTACCTGTGTCCACATGCTGAACACAGAGATTGTGCAAAAGCAAAGATGAAGAATCAGCCGAAAAAGGAGCAAAATATACTCTGGTAATACACAAAGGGAAAATATGAATGGTAAGTAAGCAAGTAAAAGGCAGTAATTGAGGGATTACAAAATTATTTAAGATACTAACATTCTCATCTAATGGAATACTATAAATGTTTAAATGTTATACCACTAAATGGAGTACTACTAAAACTGTCACAGGCTTCTAGCAGCTTTGTAATTGGTACAAGCACTTTAGTGAGTTACTGAACAAAATCCAGTAAAGTTGAATTTCAGCACTTTCCAGAGCATCAGGTGACTTCCTACTAATAAATCTATACACTAAAATATATACATGAAAATAATTATAGCCTTCTTGACATTGTTAAAAATCATGAATATTCATCAGAAACAGACTAGTAAACCGGCATATATCTGTACATCACATTTTATAGAATTTAAATGGATGAATTAAAGTTACTATAACTGCATAAATGCCTTCATAATGTAATTGTGTGTCAAATAAAGAAGCTGCAGAATAGACCATCTCAATTATAAATTTTAATGCAAGTGAAGCAATACAAAATAGCAGAAATAAGAAATGTTAAAAACCTACAAGTTTTAAGAAAGAAAATATAGTAATAGATAAACCTCAAGCTGAGATAGCAGGGATTTTTTTTCCTGGGGAGAGAAGAAGGGAATAAGGTCATGGGGATTACCAACAGAGCTTTTTGGTAAAGACATAATAGTCCATTCTTCAAAGATTCTCCAAAGCGAAATATTACCGTGTGGTAAAACTAGACACTGAAGACACAAAAGTCAATCTTGACTCCTCATTTTGCTTATCCTAATACCTAAAACAGTTCACGATGAAATGTAAGAAGTTACAGAACATAAAAGTACTTTTAGTAGGTAAATGAACCAACAAACTAATTCCTGAGACATAGTATATGCTTTCTCTGCAAGGCCAAGCTGCCCTCATACATGACATCTGGCAGTGTTTGGTGATATCTTTTGATTATCCCATTAACTGAGAGTACTGCTTGCATCTATTGCTGTAGAGGAGGGGTGGGAAGTAAATGTCCAGCGATGTATAGCTAATAGAAAAGGGAAAGCTGTCCACAGACCTCCCCTGACAAGTGCCAGTACCAGGCACCACTCCAACCTTTCCAGCATGTGTTCAGTCTGACTACCGGGTTAGTTCAAGCTCCTCTCTGTGAGAAAGTGGCGACTTCCTTAATAACCCTCTCCTAGAGCCTTCTGTGTGTCAGAGATTGTCCTGAGGCCAGGAGGGGAAAAAACATCCGGCCTTTACCATCCCACAGCCCTATGCTGCGTTTCCAGCTCAGGACTTCAGCTAAGGAGTTTGGGTCTGTCCAGTCAACTGCAGGAAATCATTATGCTCTGACTGATGTGGATGCACACAATTAAGCAGATTCATGGTGCCACTGCTTGCCCCACAAATGCCCTCCTAACGTGAATTTACTCCTTTCTGTGGCATCAAAGAAAACCTAGCAACCGGAAAGTCAGCACCCATCTAACAGTTCTGTGCTTAGCTATCAGAAAACAGCAACCCAGTTATGTAAGACAAAATAATCTCTTCTTGTGTACACCACAGTATTCAAGAAGGTATGCTTTAAAAAGCTGCCTTGTGCTTCCCAAATGAAGACCTCGTAAAATTCCATCTCCCACTTGTGACACACAGTAGAAATTAAAACAGCAGGAGAAAACATTATGTTCCTTGCAACATAGATGCTCTGCTCCATTTTTGTAGCAGGGAAATTGTAGGTGCTTTGCCTTTATCAGATAAATGGGCTCTGAAGCCCACACTTAAAAGAATATACACTGATTTTCAGCAGGAAGTTTCAACTTGATTAGTTCAAGAAAAAAGGATGCAAGGAAGGCTGAGTATCATCCTGGGCCAATAACTGTGTGTGTAATGGAGATGGAACATTATAAAGCATTCATATTTTTAGGTACTAATGATAAGTAGGAAAAAAAAGCTCTCATCTTTCAACTAAATTTGTTTATTGCCTGAAAACTCAATGTAGTAATTCAAAGCCAAGTGACAGGAAATTACAGTTTCCTGGCTGACATCAATTCGATCTTCAGTAATAGTTCCGAAATGGAGTCTGAGCTCTGAAGAGAGGGAAATGCAGATACACAATATTTCCAATAACTCGGGTCACAACCCAGATGATATAGCACACATTATGTGGATAAAATTAGGATGTATGCTTGCAAACATGCAGTGCCTTATTATGCAATTTTAATCAAACCTTTTATTTGATCAGGTTCTTACAGTTAGTCTGTGCAAGGAGTCAGTTACTTAGACAACACAGACTCTTAAAAGGGAGATTTGAAACACATGGCTGTTTCTTGTTGCTACAACATATGAACAGTCATGTTTTTTTTTTCTAGGCAATCATAAGAGAATAAAAACACAGAACTGGCCAGCCAATTTTTTTAAAAAATTAAGTTAAAAAAACTTCATTTTTAGTTTCCTTACCAGAATTCCCTCCACCCACTTCCTTGTGGGACAGTGAACATTTCTCACCTTTTCTATGCCCCATTAGACGCATTATTTGTTCAAACTGTCCTGAAAGCAAGACTGGTAATTGTCACCTACTATCAATTCTCCATTGATCCTCAAGGTTTGACTAGGTCAATGGTGTCACATCTATGGCACGTTTGTTATTTGTTTTTCTCTGAAGAAAAAAATGTGCTAATATATACAGTATTCATGCTTCATTGCAGTGTTAGCACTTTACGATAAATAAATGGGTTTTGGCTTGCAGTTTGGGCGCTTGGTCTTTAAAAGGTTCACTGTCACTGGTACAGAGTATCACAATGAGACTTTATTTCCCAGATCCCCTATCCGGAAGATCTGCCCATTTGATGATGTTGCCAGTGGAATGAAAGCACAAATGTCATATGCCCCTTTCATTATGTAATTTCAAAATAGCTTGAACAATAATTTTCCCCTTTCCACTTTCCCGCTATCTGGAATATAATACTGCGCTATGGTAAGACAGTTTCTACTGGTGACTTGGACAACACCCTAGGGGATGGCAGCAAAGAGATGGAAAAAACCTGAGCCACTAAGATAGAACTTCTTCACTGTTCTAGAACATTTGCTGTCTCTAAATTGCTCTTAGAGCACACAACTTCTATCTTATTGCTCTCTTTGTTATGGAAGATTTGTGTTTACCCTAAACAATAAAGAATCTTGGCCTACTAGACAATGAAACAGAACAGATTCCTTAGTGACAATATCCTTTCCCAATCTCTGCAAAGATACTTACAATGAAAACTATGACTTTATACATTTGCTTCCTATTCTCTGCAACACGTCTAGGCAAGGCCCTTAACTATGGCTTTAATCAGTGCATTATAGCCTACAGATACTCTCAGCACTCCCTGATTTCAGATCATAATACTCCATGAATTTTAACTCCATGATCTAGTTCTGAACAAATAAAAGAACAAATGTCATCTATAAAATATCAAAAACTCTATATTAAGTATATAGAGTATATATACTTCCAGTACATACTACAGTGATAATTTTCTAGTAAAGGAGCCACAGATATGTTTTGAAAAACTAAAAACCAGCCCTCATAAGAAAGTCATTCTTTAACATTTGTAAAAGGATGGGGAAGGGAAAGGCACTTCAAATTGTATTTTCTGCCCTATTTGCTTAATTCATAATTTTTTTTGTAATACAGCAGAGTTCAGTACTTTCATGTTGTACTTTCACAGTTGTAGAACAGACTAAGCTGTGTGCTTACTGTAGCATGTTCTCCTCCCATGTATTGTAGACCACATTTTATAGGTGGTAAAGGACATTACTCGGGTATAATTAGCAACAGAAACAGACGCTTGATTTTCTCCAAGCTATTCACGAGTTTGTTAAGGGCAGTCATTCCCTGATATCTCTTGCATGGATCACTGGTTTCTCATGCATATATCTCATTTTTCTTCTTTGAATTTTAGTTTTTCTGAATTGAAAAACAGATGTTATGGTTTAGTCCTACAGTGTCCCATAAAATTCTCTCAAGTGTCTCGGAAGGTGCCTAGACTATGGAAGTGCTAGGCTCATGAGGAGTCATACTCAGTGTGCTGTTAGGAGGTGGGGCTTGCTGTATGAACTCAGCCTTGGAAGGTGTGAATTTTCAGGGTATACTGACCCCTCCCTGGCTCCTTCTCTCTGCGTGTCTTTACTGGCATGGGTGGAGCACCTTTTCCTCTGCCCTACTTCTTGGCCATCTTGTTTCTGCTTCAGGCCAGCTCCATGGAATGAAACCATGAGCCAAAGTAAAACTTTAATCCTTTCAGTTGTGGGCATCAGGCATTCTGTCCTAGCGATGAGAAAGGGATGAAAACTAAGACTAAATAACCCCTGAGCTG
Source organism: Thryonomys swinderianus (assembly GCA_004025085.1). Taxonomy (NCBI): domain Eukaryota; kingdom Metazoa; phylum Chordata; class Mammalia; order Rodentia; family Thryonomyidae; genus Thryonomys; species Thryonomys swinderianus. The sequence goes on along the minus strand of PVIC010009195.1, from coordinate 10,575 downwards.
GAAACGCTTTCTAGTCTCCCTTGGAGCTGGGTGTAAATATGTTCATTTGTGCCACTGTTCTTGGAGGAAATGAGTATTTGTTCACTTGCCATGTCCATTCTCACTAGCTAGGGTACAAACACCATGGCAAGGGCTAGAGCAGCCATCTTGGGTGTTGATATGAAAGCTATGTATTCAAAACCCGAATGAAACTGAATAAACTTGAGTTCCTACACAGTTTGTAAGCCATGACACACTATTAGTCCCAGACTGCCCTTATACTGCAGCAAAACACACACGCACACATGCACACACATACACACACACATGTGAGCATGCAACATCTCTTATCTAGGTTGTATGAGGAATACAACAGAGTGGGGAAGACTATTTGTGGTATCAATATGGACAGTACCTTAATTTAATGCATACCCATTTAATGTAACACCTAACAGTATCTCTCAGCAGTGCTATCAAAATGAGGATTTGGATCTATTCTATTACCATCAGCTACATTATAGAAAGTTTCACCAAATTCCCCACTCTTGGTTTTGCTTGGATAACTGTTGGCACCACACAGTTTAACATATTGATTGGCTTTATGTTCCACCCCACTATCTTCTGTCACTCCTGGAGCACACTGCTTGGGTGTGTCTTGAAGCCCTCAGCGTAGAAGTTGGCTAGGAGTTGGCTCTTCTGTCTATGGGGGAGAGAGTTTTTCTTATATTTTTAGGTTCCTATAACTCCTATTTTCCCTAGTCATTTCCAATGAAGCATTTTTCCCTAGAATATTTGCAAATAAGAACATAACCATTAGAGAGAACTCCTGTATTAAGAGAAGGTAGACTCTTACCAGTCTCACGTTCATTTCGATATTTGATTTCAATTCTTGGTAGTGACGTTAAGAATTCAGAGTTTAGTGATCTTCAATCTCTGCATTAACTCAATCATTGGTGTTACAGAATTTCACACTCTAACAGATGGGAGAGAAGGAAGTAAAGGAAAGAATGAGGAAGAAAACCAACAGGGCTAGAAGAAGGAAGAGGAAAGGAAGTCAAAGGACAAGAGAGAAGGCAGTTGGGGAACCTGGAGAAAGCTGATGAAGCAAAAGTGAATAATACTGGGAGAGATAAGGGCTCTCAGTCAAGGCTCTTTGTAGCACTGAAGACTAAAGAAACCAACCTACCTAGAAGCAGAAGATAAGTTAAGAGGGAAGCTAAATCATTAAACAGATCTGCACTTCTGCTACTATACCCTGAGGAGGGAAGGATACTTCAACAGATCTCTAGATTTCTTAAGAAGGTTAAAGCTATTTTAAGAAACAAATGATGTGTCTTCTACACCTTAGAAATGACATGGTTCAAAAAGACATGAGTTCATCCTGACTGAGAATGTTCTGCTGCTGATAAAAGCAACAGAGTACTTTACTGACCAAAGATGAGAAAGTAAAGAAGGTTGTTTTGTTGTTGTTGTTGTTGTTTTCGTTTTGTTTTTTTTGGCCAATATAGAGAAGCACAGGGTTTCTATTCTTTCTAGATACCAGACTAATCTTCAATTCTGTAATTCTGCTTACCCTTATAAAGGACCATAAATTTCAAAGAAAAAAAACAATATATTTAAGAAATCTGGGTCTAACAAACCCATATAAATCCAGTACACAATCCTGAAAAGGTTATTTTAGAGCAGACTTTGATTAAATATCAAACCCTCTGAAATAATGAAAATTACTCATGATAATGGGAGTTACTAATTTTCATGAAGACAAATAGCTGCTTCAAGGATGGTGATAACTTACTGTGAATTTCTGATCAAGGTGAAGTTACAAGAAGGGATTTATGATTAGATACACTTGAAACCAGTAAGAGTTTTATAATTAAATGTGTGCACAGGATTAACCTTCTAGAAGACTGGTTGGTACCTGAGGAAACTTTTGAGTCCTGTTACTTATAAATATGTCCTAGAAGTTATAAGAATTATCTTTTCTTAATCAGCTTAGGGTACAGAAAGAACATGTACAGGTAAAATTGACACATGGTTGGATTCCCATGCCACAGTACATGCAGGAGCTATGAATGGAAAAAGAGGGCCAGCAACACAGTATCTGCCTTCCTCATACTCTCAGCAAAACCATCCTGAGGCTCTGCTCAGTTTCTCTTCCATCTTTTTCTTTAGAAGAAAGAGTTAACAACACAAAGCAAGGAAGTATTAGAAGGGCGGACCTAACCCTGCTGTCTGGTCTACTTGGCTCCTAATCCTACCGAAGACAATCTCTCTTTAAACACAGCATTAACAATGTGAGTAACATGCTGAGTTATGAATGTACTTGCTGCAGTACCACTGAAGAGTCAGCAATTTTAAGCTCCATTTTTTTACTGGTACATTATATATACACATCACAATTACACTCCACATTGAAAATTTGTACCAGTATATGACATAACTTAATCCTCATTTTTCCCCTCCCCTATGGACCCTACCTCCCATCCCACCCCTATCTATATACACAAACACTGTTTCTTTTTTCAACCATCAATTTTTTTCTTTCTTCATTATTTACCCCTAAACCCCATTTCCCTTTGAATATTTACTATTTTACAATATCAATCATGCATTCTAGAATACATTTATAGCTTCAGTCTCTCATACCAGAGAAAATATGTGATATTTACATATATGTGACCTATTTATTTCACTTGAGTATGTCCTGAAGGTACGTCCATTTGAGTATAAATGATTCAAGCTCCATTTTAATGTTAGAAAACCATAGTCATCCACATGAGCTGTTACTGATTTAGATAACATGTGGCACTGTACTGTAGTTATCTCTAAGAAGTAAGAACAATGCATATTTTCTTTTCATTTTTATTGGAGTTTTCAAAAGTATGCAGAAGTAAAGGGAATACCATGATGAGCTTCTGTGTACCCATCACCTGCATTTAATTCTTACTGCCAACCTTATTCCATTTAAACCTCCTTATTTTATTGTAAATTTTTTTGAGGCAAATGCCTTTCTATATCCTTTGAGTACAAATATTTCCCTTGTTTTTAATATGCACTGTTCTTTTATATTAGAAAGAGCAAATTCTCTCAAATAGTTATGCAATCAGAGGCAAGATCAAAAGATGGTTTAAATAAATTTATAAGCCAATATTAATATGGAATATAGTGATCATAACATTTATTAACTTGGCATGAGAAACTGTTCACTAAAATTATCTTTTTACTTAATAATTTCAGTTTGGAAAAATGTATTTGAAATGTATTTGTGCTAGTAAAAATACACATAAATATTCACAGCAAGGGTACTTGTTTTTCTACATGGAGATGCACATTTTCCTTCTGACCTTCTGCTCCACATTTCCAGCATCTACATGTTTTAGCATCTATTTACATGAATTTGTCAGGCCAGAAAGAATTTAAATGTCGAACGACAAATAACTAAATTTTGACTAAATTACCTGCCTATTTAAAACTTACTAAGAATTATCTACAGCTCACTATATGGGTTCAAAACATATATTCTGTTCAAATGTCTTATTCAAGAATTGAAATACTTTGCAAAAGGTGTAATGCTGTGGTCCTTTTAAAAATCACATTAAATTTGAGATCTCAAGTAGAAAAAATGAGTTTTTATCAAACACTAATCCCTGAATCTAGTATTGTTTCATGGGAAATGAAAGATGGCTTGTAATGAGCAAGCTATCAGCAAGCGCCCTCATTACAGATGCGTCAGGAAAGGGATGTAGATGTCTTCAATCCTTTTCTATCTTGGGCTAAATGTTTCAGGCATCAAATACAGCATAGAGTAAACTGAATTCTTATAAAAGTAGCAGGGAGAGATCATGTGGGATACCAAGAATACAAATGAACAGATTCTCTCTGAAAAGATTAAGCTGAGATCAGAGGTTTGACCTCTAGTTTGATGCAGGCAGTATAACACCAATCACGTGTTCTTTCCTGTAATCAACACCTAAAGAAGAGCTAGGGGTGGGGGCACCCAGGAGAGGCAGGAGGAACACTCCCTGTTTCAATTTCTTTCCCGCAAGGCAGTTTTACTGCACTGCACACCAGTTTCACAGAGGAATAAACTTCTGGAAATCACCAAAGATGCTTTCTGATTTAATCCCATAAAAATCTAGTAAATATGTATAAACATCCTACTATGTGCTATTTTAAAATTGTACACTCTGCCTTCTTACTAAAGCATTCGACAAGTGATAGCACAGGCCTGGAACCATTGATGAGAGCTGTAACAACCCCTCACTGGAAAGACCTCTGTCTAGTCATTTGTTTTCCTGATTATGAAAATACAGTTTGTGTCACATAAAGGGTCCCTGCTGAATCAGACCGTGAAATGAGTATCTCACTTGCAGTGTTGTTTTTACATCTGGTTGCCGTCAGCCTCACAGGCTGGATGCTCGTCCTTACTCAAGGTGAAGATGATTAATCCACCACCCAGCACACACAAAGGCAGGGTCCGATGTCAGCTTCAACCAGGGACAATCTAGAGCACACGCGTCACAGCTGGACTATGGAAAATAGGCACTTGGTTGCCAGCACAAACCATTGTCGATAGCACAACCTGAATTCACATCACACACACCAGTTAGAGAGACCAGTCTATACAGCTGCTGTGCAAAACAGCAGAGCAGACACTGCTGAGGAAGCAACTGGCTTATTTTTGAGCCAAACAGTTTCTAAGGTGGCAACATATAGAAAAGAGAATGTATTATTTATGGAACACTCATACTACAAGAGAGCAAGAGGGCAAAATGATGTCTTAAATGAAATAACAAATCAATAAAAATTCTCTCCATTCTACTTCAAATAAAAATCTCAGAGGATTATTCCCTGATTCTGTAATAAAAAGTGCAGGGCAATAATAGTTTTTCTCCTAGGCTTCTTGCTATTTCAGTGAAGGCCAGGATTTTTAATACCTTAAAATGAAGATTTATGTGATGCTGCAGCTAGCAGTGTAAATAGTATGCTTGCATTTCCATTTATACATCTCCATATATTAATATTAATTTCTAATAAGCACTAGTCAGACATTGCTATTTCCTTGCAGATCTCTTTATTCTTTAAATACTGTCTGATTTTTTTTTACAAAAACTATATTTAAATAACACTAAAATCACATCAAGATTCCCAAAATACTCTAACAGGTATAAAATACAACATTCAGAATAATAGTTTATAACTACAATGCAACATCTTTTGGATAAAAATATTTCACAACCAGTAAATTAGTTTTACTAAATATCTTTCAGAGCTGAACCTTGCTCTACAGGATACTGTTTTGTGGGGGAGGACTCAAAAGCTTTTCCCTGATGGAGGTTGGATATATGTTCTATGACAAGAATTTTCATGTTTCCCCAACCATATCGAATGTTTTCATCTCAGATGACCTCACACGTCACCTCAAGCACACTGATCACTCGCGTGCCCCAACCCTACATCAGAAAGACCCTGATGCTGCGACACTCACACCTGATGTCACTCCCCTCCGAGAGCAACTGCACTTCTTTTTGTACAGCATAGCATTCTCTCACACATTTCTTTTGTATCAGACAGCATTATGATTTATTCTACTTTATTATTATTTTTAAATGTAAATAGGAAATTTAATACATATCGGGCATTATACTAAGAGTCTTACACATATCAACACACCTCATGTTCCCAACAGCCTTCAAAGATAGATGCATTTACTAGGAAATATTCACAGGGGTAAGGAAAATATGAGGGGAAAGAACATATATGAAAAAAAGAAAAAGAAAGCATATGTATATAGGGGGTGGGGGAGTGATAGAGTGGGTAGGGATATGGGTAAAAATGAGAATTAACTCATTTCATAGACTGGTACCAATTTCCCAATGTCGAGTGTGATCCTGAGTTGTGTAATCAGTCACGTCTGTATGATAAACCTCAAAAAATCCCCTAATGGGGGGTAAAGTGCTTCTGGGGCCATGAACACATCCACATGCTGGGGTGCAGGGGAGCACCCCAACTCCACAGGAACAGAAGCTCCCACATGGGCGCCTGCTCACTGTACCCTCTGTACTTCCCATCTGACTTTTCATTTGTCTCCTTTGTAACGTCCCTTATAGTACAGAGGTAAATGTCTTTCTCTGAGTTTTGGGAGCCATTCTCGCAAAGGACCCAACATGAAATGGGAAGTGCTAATTTATAAATTATACATAAATTGTGGATAATCACACTTGCCTTTGGCCTCTGCAGCAGGGAGTAATCTTATGGGATCGACCACGGAATCAGTGGAGTCTGGGTGGACGCTGGCAGACAGGGTCGGAACTGCATGGATGTGCAGCCCACCTCGTTGACACTGGCAGAGAACCAGAGAATTGCTTGATATGGAAAAGCAACCTCAAATATTTAGTGTCAGCAATGCTGCGAGCACAAGGAAGAAAAGAGTTATTTTTCCTATACAGCTTTTATTCCTGCAGTGTAGCTATACCTTTCTGAGAAGCACAAATGTTACCATGGTGGCATAAAATATGTGCTAAGGGGACCATTTAAAAGCACCGCAGCTCATCTATAAAGCCATGGTAGAATCAAAACATTAGAGGTGATAAATAATAAACAAGATAAAACTCAAATTGAGGATTACCAGGTCAAATTTGACAGGCTTTAGAAACACGAAACATGAAAGGGAAGAACACAAAAGTTGACTATAAAAGGAAATTTGATAAAGAGAAATTATTTTCAACATATGGGTGACAAGTATTTTCTTGAAGAGACTAAGACAAATAGAATAAATTTAAGAATGCAGCATCTTAAAAACTGAAATTAAATAATGCCCTCCAAAAATGGATGAAAAGCCTTAGCACACACATGTTAAAGTAATACACTGAGCCTCCACAAAAGCAAATTAAAGTGGATCAAAGTACTAATTTGAAGGAATGAAATTACCAGAAGAAAACATGGAACGTGAAGAGGTCAAAGTAGGCAATGATTCTTTGGTCATGACCCCATAACAAAGCATCAAATGCAAAAATAGGCAAATGAGATTACATCAAACAAACAAACAACAGGCCCCAAAATACATCTGTACAGTGAAGGAAACAATCAACAGAGTGAAGAGACAACCTGCAGAACAGGAGAAAATACATCCCAGTTATTTATCTAACACAAGATCAGCTTACAGGACATATAAGGAACCCCCAAACCACAACAAAAATAGCAATCCAGCTTTTAAAATGGGCAAATGATCTGAATACTCCCTTTTCAAAATAAGAAATACAAGTGGTAAGTTCATATAAAAATGCTCAATGTCATTAGTCAAGAAAATGCAAATTACAGCTACAATTAGATATTATATCAGCCAAGTCAGAATGGCTAACATCAAAATAACAACAAATAAGCCAGGCATGGCAGTATACATCTGTACCACTAGCACTCTAGGAGGCAAAATCAAGATGATCTCAAGTTCAAGACCAACCCAGGCATCTTTAAAATTAGCAGGATCCTGTCTTGAAATAAAAACTAATGAGGGGTGGAGTGTAGCTCACTGAAAAGGCTTAGGTTCCTTCCTCAGTACAAAAGAAAAAAATCCATCCAAGCATGTGAAATGAAAGGAACAAGAATCTAATACACTCTTGGTAGGGATACAAATTCCTGAGCTTTTATGGAGAACTGTATAGAGGTTCCCCAAAGAACTAAAACCATAACTCCCACAGCTGCCCAGCTATCACATCGAAGTATATACCCAAAGGAAAGAAAATCAGCATATCAAACACACCCCTCCACTTGATGTTTGCTGCAGAATTATTCATGACAGTTAAAATAATCAACCCAGGCATCCATTAATAAATGAATGAGATAAGACAATATATATGGTGTACAGACACAAGGGAATATTATCCAGCCATAAAAAGAATGAAATATCGTCACTTATTCCCAAGAGGATGGAGCTGGAGAACCTTATGTTTATGAAGAAAAGTAAATCAGATGCAGAATTCCTCATCTCACCTGTCCTGCATTAAATGCAGAAGCTAAAAATAGTTAACCAGAATAGAGAACAGTTACTGCTAGATGCAAAGAATGGGGAAGGTCCATAAAGGAAGATTGGGGAACAAAATACAGAGAGTAGGAGTTTGTGCAGGGGAAGTCTGACTAGAGTGCAAGTTTAAAACAACCCATTATATATTTCTGAAAGTCTAAAAGAGAATAGTTTACAGGTACATTTAAGGACATGGTAAGAACAAGGAAATGTTCATTACCCTCAGTTGATCAGTGAATGCGGTATGCAGGTGCTGAAATATGATCCCTGAGCCCTTTTAATATATATGACTAATACATGCTGATCCCCATATATTGACACAGACATGTGCCACTCAGTGATATTTCAGTGATGGACAACACATACGGTCCATAAGATCATAATGCAGCTGAGAAAACACATTATGAGAAATTCCTGCCACTAGAGCGCGCTGTCCTGACCCTGCTTTGTTACACATATCATGTGACTGTAGAAATGGCGGTTCAACCCTGCCAGGTTGCTGGTCATGTAAAAGAATAGTACCATTTTAATACAGTACGTAACATTTGATGATGACCATAAACAACTATGTTATCTGTTTATGTATTTAGACTACAACTTACAGTTATTTTACAGTGTGCTGTTCCTACTTATTAAAAAGTTAACTATAAAGCACAGGCAGGAAGTTCCCTTGGGAACTTGAGGGCGGTACAGCAGTCGCAGGAGGTGACAGCTCCTGAGTTGCTGCCCCCGAGACCTTCCTGTTGCCTGGGATGTGGAGGCAGAAGATAGTGACAGGCATATGCATGATCCTGTCAGAGCCCAGGCCAATGTGTGCCTTAGGTTTTATCGACAAAATTGAGATAGTAAAATAAAAAATAAAACCTGTTACAAGTATCCAGAGACTGTATCTAGAAAGCAAATTTATCTAAAAGTGAAATATTCATAGAATTTATTAGAAAGCAAGAGATGTTTCCCTCCCTTTTAAAAAAATTTACTTTACTTTGTCAAAAACCTTAAAGACCATGAAGTCGAATCCAACTACCATCTATAAAACTATGAACACAAATATTTTTACAGAAAAAACAGTTGCAAAACTTGAGAGCATAAAATTACAGTGTTTTAATACTGAATCATACATGTTTTGCTAGTAAGAGTTTGTATAAGACTGTCAGCTTTGTCAACATCTATGCTCAACTAAGAAAACTGAAGAAATTACATGTTTCATTTTCACATTGCTTTCTTCATACAGCAAAATAGTCTTTCAGCCAGTGAGAAATTGTGAGATCACCACCAGCATAAGGAAATACTTGATTGAGATGCATTTCATTGGATTTACTGATAAAAACTTAATTGTATTTTATTTCAGAAAGCTTTATCTGTTATAGTAATGAGAAAATAATTACTGTGTAAATGCTTTTTATCAAAATATTTTTTTTCATTTCTTGGCCCTCTGAATACAGTTAATATATGCCCAAATTACAAATGTAATAATTTGATGATTATGTCTTTACACATTAATGATGAGAATAGAAATAATTTCCAGCACATTAAACCTACAGCCTGTGTGTGTGTGTATGTGTGTGTGTGTATGTGTGTGTGCTTTTTCTTTTTAATTTTATGTAATGTTTATCCTTGGTAACATTTACATTTAATTTATATTTTATGCTACATATACTTTCATCATTTCATTTATTAAATCACAACACTCAAATATTTCAATAAAATATGGAAGAAACCGAAGATGAACTCTTAGTATCTGATAAGAGACAAAAGAAAAACAAAAACAAGAAAATATAAACAAAATTCCTCCATATTTACAATCAACATAGCTATGTACTAATATATGTCTGTTTACACCACCACAAAATTCAATACTTTTTTAAATGATAGAATCAGGAGAACTTCAAGAAAGGATTGAAAAGGTAGGTGTGCTTTGTATTTTAAAAATACAAAAATACATTAGCAAAGTTGGCAAAATATAAAATTTAAGAACAAAAGAATCAGTCTTGTAAAACATGGATGTTTATTGCTATAACCAAGAGATACTTTGGGTATCATTTTATTTGTGGCCGTCAGAGGAGCTCACAACACCAAACTCATCAGGTTTCCACATCTGAAACCTATGTGCCAATCCTGAATCTGGTCTTTCTACCTTGTTCCTAGATAGCTCTTTCAACCTCCTGAAACCTTCTTCGACCTGATTCTTTCTAACTCTGCTGCATCCCAGCCTAACTGCCAGCCTCCTCGGGGAACAGGGACATATCTGCGTCCCCATCAATTCCTTCGCACTGCCTGGGTCTGACACAAGCAGTGAATAATCAATAATGAGACTCAGTGAAAAGAGCAAGCTGTGTGTGACATGAATGTGAGACAGTAAATTACATGTCTTAATAGAACCTTTATTAAATAACAGAAGGCTTATTTTTTGGTCCTTTCTTACATATCAGAAATGCTTTTTAATCTGGTTTTCACAGTGTTAGAATAAAGTTACTGAGCATAATATTTACAAAATGAAAAACAGTTACAGAAAGAATTGACAGGAGAGAGATAACTTCACTTGTGTGATTCTATTCAAAATTTAAAGTATTCTTTTT
>PVIC010009194.1:29872-46213 GCA_004025085.1 Thryonomys swinderianus | reverse complement strand
CCTTCCTTCCTTCCTTCCTTCCTTCCTTCCTTCCTTCCTTCCTTCCTTCCATCTTCCCTTCCATATGAGTATCTGATTGCTTCAGCACCACTGGTTGAAAAGGTTATCCTGTTCTCATTTCCCAGCACTTAGGGTTAAAAAGCAATTGAGCGATAAATGTGGATCTACTTTTGGACTCTTCATTATAGTCCATCAATCTATTTGCCCTTATTAAGATAGTATATTGTCTTAATATAGCTTTATAGGTCATAAAATCAGAGAGAATAAATTTTTCAACTTTGTTCTTTTAAAAAAAATTGTTTAGACTATTCTAGTTCCTTTGTGTTTTCATAAAGCAGTAGAATCCATTTGTAAATTTCTTTTTTTTTTTTTTTTTTTTTTTTGAGACAGGGTCTAGCTTTGTAGTTCAGTCTGGCCCTGAGCTCACTATGTAGCCCAGGCAAGCCTTGAACTCAGCAATCCTACTGCCTCTGCCTCCCAAGTGCTGGGGTTACAGGTGTGAGCCACCACGCCTGGCACTGTGGTATGTGGTATTGATTGCTGGTGGACGTGAGTCACCACGCCCAGCATTATATGTAATTACCAGGATTGAACTCAGGACCTTGGGCTTGCGAGGCAGGCGCCAGAACCACTGAGCTAAATCTCCGGCCCCATTTGTAAATTTCTATCAAAAGCCCATTGAGATTTTTTTTTCTTTTTGAAATAGTGTCTTGCTTTGTAGTTCAGGCTGGCCCTGAGCTCACTATGTAGCCCAGGAAAGCCTTGAACTCAGCAATCCTCCTGCCTCTGCCTCCTGAGTGCTGGGATTACGGGCCTGACCCACCACGGCCTGGCATTGTGGTATATGGTGCTGATTACTGGTGGGCGTGAGTCACCATGCCCAGTATTGTTGTATGTGGTTACCGGGATCCAACCAGGGACCTTGAGTTTGCTAGGCAGGCACCAGAACCACTGAGTTAAAGTCCAGCCCAGCGCACTGAGATTTTGATTGGGATTCCAATGAATGTACACATCAATGGGGGAAAAAAATCAATGTCCTTACAATATTAGTTTTCTAATCCATGAGCACAGCACATCTATTTGTTTAATTCTTTAATGTTTTCATCCGTGCTTATAGTTTCAGTATACAGATCTTACATGTTTTTTGTCAAATTTATTCTTAAGTATTTCATAATTTTTTCATGCTCTTGTAAATGTGTTTTCAATTTCACATTCTGAAATTGTTGCTAGTGTATAAAAGTACAATTGATTTTTAAATTTGAGCTTTAACCTTGCAGCCTTCAAAATCAGTAATTCTAACAGCTTATTGAAGGTTCTGTTGGGTTGTCTACACAGACTATCACATTATCTGCAAATAAACAGAGTTTTCCTCTTCTTTTCCAAACTGGTTACTTTTCATTGTGTTTCTTGCTTTATTGCTCTGGCTGTAACCCGAGTGAAATGTGCATTAGGAAGCACGAGAGCAGACATCCAGCACCCTGATTCTAGGCACAGGGAGCAGGCTGGTCCTCGGTCCTTCTATTATCCTTGGCTTTTGTTGTCTTGATATGCTCAGAGGGGTGGCCTCTTGCCATTGGCAGGAGGACCTGGAGGTGGCCTGGGCACTGGGCCCTGCTTTCTGGTGTTTGGTGCGTGTTCTCCAGGAGTCCCACGAGTGCCTGAGAGCAGGGACAGTCCGTTCCAGCCCTGCGTCTTACGTGGTGCTCAGCTTGACGAATCCTCCTGACCTATGGGGCCACCAAGTCACTGCACGGGGTTGACATGGTCCCTTTGCTTCTTTTCTTCTGGACCCAAGCAGCTCAGCTTCACTCCTGGCTTTCTCTCCTCTTCTAGAAATCTGAATGGAAGGAGACATGAAAGAAAAAGGCTCAGGTTTCCCAATCCCTCGTGCCTGTCCCCATTCAAAAATAAACCTGAGGGGGGAGGGGAAGGGTGGCAGAGACAGGAGGGAGCTGTTAGCACTGCTCTGTTTCCAGGCTGTATTTTTAGGGCTGGTATTTAGGCTTGGCTTGGGGACAAGGGACTGGGAAATGCAAGGCATTTCCTCTTCCTGTCGGCCGAGACACTGTGTGTGAGTGTGCGAGCTCCCGCCACCTTCCCACTTAGCACCTCCAGAATAGCAAACGGAATAGCACCCTGCTCCTGCCACCAGCTAACCATGGCCCTCCAGTCTTTTGTTTTAGTTTTTTTGTTTGTTGTTTGTTTGTTTGAGAAATGGTCTCACTTTGTAGTTCAGGCTGGCCTGAGCTCACTATGTAGCCCAGAACAGCCTCGAACTCACAGCAATCCTCCTGCCTCGGCCTCCCGAGTGCTGGAATTACAGGCATGAGCCACCACGCCCGGCATTGTGGTATGTGGTACCAGGGATCGAACTCGGGACCTTGCACTTGCCAGGCAGACGTTGGAACCTTGGACACTCAAGTCCCTCCAGATCCTTGGGCATGCTTCAGGCTGCAGGGAGAGGAGTCCCTCTCCCCCTGACGTGTCCCCATCCCAGCGCTGAGCAGCTCACCAGTCACCAGCCGACTGCACTCTGCAGCCTCTGAGCTCCTGGGTGGGACGTTTGAGGAGGATGCCATGGTGCTGTAACAGCCTCACGGATGCCTGACCACTGGTGTGTCATGTGTCAGTTACTTAGTTGCTCTGTGCCTCAGTTTTCCCGCAAGATTGATGTTTACTAAGGATGTTGAGAGGAGTCCGTGAATTTATATATGTAAAGTGGTGACATGCTCAAGATACCACGTGACAGGCAGGAAGGCCTAGTACAAGTTCGCTTTTTGTTTCTTTGTGTGGCAGTGAGGACTGAATCCAGGGAACCTAGCACCGAACCACACCCTGCCCTTAAGCACTGTGAATCCTAAACATGCAGTTTTGTGTCACCACCGCAAGGTGACAGAAGAGAAAACCATGGACCTGTAGGCACTGATGTTACAGGCACTTTGTGAGATTCTAGTAGGCTGATTCTCTTTGGAAAGTGATTTCCCTTCTCAGAGCGTCTTTTCCCCTTATTTGTAAAATGAGGGGGAAAGTATTCAGCCGGAAAAGGAAAATCTAACCTGGCTTACTGCATGGACCAGACACTCTGCTACACGAAGTAAGCCAGGCACAAAGACAGTGTGGCGTAGGACAGATCACTACGTGATTCCGCTCCTACAAGGTATAGAGAGCAGTCAAAATCTCAGAGAAAGTAGAAGGGAGAATGCTGGTTGGGGCGGGGGCACAGGATGTTATTGTTCAGTGACAACAGACTTTCAGCTTGGCAAGACGAAAACAGTACTAGAAATATGTGTGGATGATAGTGCACATTATTTATTATAATTTAAAATTTTTGGAAAAAAATAAGAGAGAGAGATGTTCCACTTGGGTTTATACCTGCCCTTTCTTTGCAAAACTGAATTCCCTCTTTGTCCTTTTTCCTATCGTCATCATTGCTCTCCATACGGCCGTCAGGGCTGCATTCAGGGGCACAGGTTGTGAGCTGCATAGCTCTAGGGGACGCTATTGTCCAAGACTCCAGAGAAGATGACAACACCTGGAGGTGGGCAGTGCACAACCTGTCAGCGGCATAACCCAGACTGCTTCTGATCTACCCGATGCGGAGACAGGCCCTAGTGTCTCACCTCCGGCTGTGTGTGAAATGGAGGGAAGATGGCGTCAAACAGGAATAGCGGACAGAACATACCTGATGGCGGGAGCTTGTTCTACATCTGGTGTCTTGCTGGGGATGTTAACAAACACTTGATGACACTGTCCCTGTCACTCCCTAAATCTGTATTAGGCACTCACAGGGAGCTAGGCGTGTGCGGGGTGGGACACAGCCGATGGCAAGTTGCCCAGTGCGCCCGGCGCAATTCGAGGACACAGACAAGACAAGCCAATGCTGGAGCATGTCCCACGCCGTGGGGACAGGGCAGAGGGCTGGCCAGCATGGTGAGTGGTGACGAGGAAGCGTCTCTGGGGAGTGCCCTTGCAGTTGTCACCCAAAGACAAGGAGCCAGCCAAGTGGGTGCAGGGGTGGCGTCCTCCTGGGTCTCCTCACCACAGGGTGATGGGAGAGGGTAACGCCCCTTGTGTTCTTGGGTCTTTTTGTCACCTGTTGTCCCTTCTCAGCATGCCTGCCTCTGTCCCTTCACCTGAGAAGAAAATCCCCAGTGGGCTTTCGTCTGGAGAATGAAGGTCAGCTGGTAACTCCCGCCTCAGACCCGAGTTTCTCTCTCTCCTTTCCCTACAGACCCATCATGGAGAAGGAGTCCCAGGGGATGTTTAGGGTGGTCTCTGTGCAAAGTGAAGTGGGCTTGTTGGCCTGCCCTGTGACTCTACACTGAAGAATTTTAGAAGCCTGTGCCTCTTTCCCACAGAGGCTGCACCACTTGACCTGTTCGGCTTTCTTTGAACCCAAGGCTGTGGCACAAATATCAGGTCCGCTAATCATCTGTTTCCTTCCTTCCTCTTTGCAGTTCTGGGTTGTCACGATGCTCCCATTACCTGCTGCCACACCGACTGTGAGATGGTATCACATCCCCCTCGTGTAGGACATTGGACCTCCATGTACTCTCCCAGTCAGTATCCCTTGGGGAGCCCCTCTGTCCCCACTCCCAGGACATGCTGGTCCAGGGGGCAGTGACCTTGGCCTTTGGCTTCTCTGAATCGAACCAGGCCGACTCCAAGCCTCTGAGCATCTGCTGGAAATCTGCTAAGTGTTTCAGGAAGTGGAGTTTGACTTCAACTGGAAATTGAAACTTTGGCTGTGTCTGGCCCTTTTTGTTCCCTTATAGCATGGCTATAACGCAGCACGAAGCTCACCTGGCAGCACGGGAAAAGGGGCAGACTTTAAATAATGCCCCGGAGTACCTGGACCTAGCGTTACCTGAAAGTGTTAGATCTGCTCTTCCGCTTTTCAATTATAAGACCCAATAAATCTTTCTCTTAGCTGAAACAACTGAGTTAAAGTTCTTCCTCTTATACCAGAAGGGATTCCTGACTAACTCAGTTTAAGAACTTGTCAGAGATTGGCCAGAAAACAGTGAAGCTGAATCTATACCCCGAAAGGAATCCTGGCCTAGCTCTGACCCAGCTTGGGACGGGACTAACCACCGTCTGGCTGTCTTAGAGCACTCTGGGGTGGGCATTCTGGGCAGGAGCCAGGTCCTGCCTAGGGTGTTGCAGGAGACAGTAGTCGCCAAGTACAGTGCCTGTGACCTGAACCTTTTCCACAGCTGGCAAATCATGGCTTCAGAACCACATTTTGTCTATTTACTGCTTTTGTGGAGGCTGCTAGTAGAGTGCTTTTTGCATTTCTAAACGGTTGAAAGAAATCGAGTTGGATATTTTGTGACATGCAGAAATTTATGCAAAATTAAAACTTCACCATCCGTAAAGAATATTTTATTGGAACTCGGCCAGCTGTCTTCATTTACATACCATCATTTACATATTTACCCTCTCACACTGAGATCGCAGAGCTAATTCACTGCCAAAGAGACTACCTAAAATATATACTCTCTGGCCTATTTGGAAAATGCTTTCCCGTGGTGCCATTTCCCGAGGTCCCTCTCTAGCTCTGGTGGTTCTTCCCAAGCGCTCGTCATGACCTTTCTTACTTCCTCCTGCTTCTCCAGCCCTGTTCTTAAAGAAGCAGGACCTTCATGAAGCCAGCTAGTGCACAGAAGGCATTTAGCGCGGAACCTGGCACTTGCTGGGTGCTCAGTGATCAGAAGGTGCGGGGAAGCAACCCAATTCGGCAACTCAGCACATGCACAACTGCTCTCTGTCCTGTCTCCGTTACTTCCTGTGTGACCTTGGGTTAGTCGCTTCACTTCTCTGGCCTCAGTTGCTTCCTGTAAATAGGAATAATAATAATAATAGTATCTACCTCATGTCCTTGGGAAGATCACATTAGTCATTACCTATCAAGTGCTTCAAAGAGTCCCTGGCACACCAGAAATGCTGGGTAAGATCCTGTATGGCTGTTCTCATTGCCTTAACTTCCTGGAATCTGGCAACTGTGAGTCCAGTCTAGGAAGGCTAACGGGCCCCACTGATGTTGGGCAGTTTCCACGGCCAAGAGGACCGTGGAGCTGCCAGGGTGCCCTAGCCTGGCAGAGACTCTGTGGTAGCTTGCCAGACATCCTTCCTACAGGTAGACTGGGACCCAGGAGAGGCCGCTCAGACGAGCTGGAGCCCCGAGCCAGCACAGTAGCCAGGAATTGGGGAGGAGGGTGGAAGAGTGGTGTGCTCTGGGCCTCAGGGAGGGGGACCTTCCAGGCCTCTTCCCCAGTTCATCCGGCCTCCCTGGCCAAGAGCAGAACAGACGTACGTGTCCTGGGACTTCCGTCCAGACATAAGGTTGTCTGCTTTGTCGGCCTGGACCTCCACCTGGCCCTGCCCCCTCTGCAGCCCCTCACTGCTAGGTGTTTCTGGCCAGGGCCAGCCCGCAGCTGCCCATGGGGACAAGGTCTTCTCTTCCAAGAGGGCCACGTGACAAGCACACCCGACACTCCCGGTGTATACACTCACACATGTGATGACACAGCATCCAGGCAGAGGTGTGCTCGTGCCCCTGTGTACACCAGAGCAAGCGTTCCCCAAAGGGCGGCCAGCAGCCCCCTTTCTGGAGGTGCATCTCTGGCGCCTTTTTTGAAATCCGCCAAGAGCAGCTCCCAGCTCAGACCTGCCGAGCGGGAGTCTGGTGAAATGGCCTGCAGCTAGCAGGCTTCCGGCTTCTGACGCTGGCAGATTTGTCACTGTTCAAATGCAACAACCAAGGCTGAGAGAGGGCGTACGGCAGTTGGAGGAACCGGCCAGGACTAAGACCCTGGTGTACTTGCTCCCTGTCCCCAGGCTTTGGGTTTGGCGGTTCCTGAGTTCCCTGCCCACCGCCAGCCTTCAGTGCCTCCTCACCGCTGGCTGCTTCCCCATGAAGGGGCCAGGCTTGGGTGACTGTCTCCAGCCCCCATCCTGTCCCCGTGTGCAGGCCTCTGGCTGGGGGGCCTGCTGAAGGGAGGGTAGGCTGGGCTCCCTTCAGTGGCAGCTGTTCACCACAGCAGTCCAACCCCCACACCACGCCTGGGGGAGGCCCGAAAGGGGAGTCCGCACACTGCCTGAACATCTGGATTGCACTGAGAGCCAAGACGCACCATGCAGATGTGTACAAAGCTCAGTGCTGGGTGTCAGCCGAAAGCAGACATCTGGGTGGAGGTGGCTCTCATCCTGGAGGGACAAGGGACATGGGGTGATGTTTGCACAAAGCTGGGGCTAGACTTGGGTGCCCACCTGGTTGGCCTGTTTGGGTGGGACACGAATCCCAAGAACAATAGCTAGGTGGCATCAACAATAATAGCTACCATTTGTTGAGCACTTACGTGCCTGTACTGGCCTGCATTTCCACATATTATCTCATTTAATTGTGACAACAACCCTACGGGCAGGTCACCAGTGGGTGGTGGCAATGTAGGCTCATAGGAAGCCCAAGAAGTTCCCTCTGTACAGCTCCACCCCGACCCATAAACAATCCCCCAGGGTTTCCGGGGACCAATCCCAGGGCTCTTCTTCCCTGACATTGCTGCACATGGGGAAAACTCGGCACAGATCAAATGGGCTTCTAGGCTGTCCCTTTACCTGTCTGGAACTCAGGGAGCAGACCTCCCAGCTTGGTGGGCACTCGGGGCACCAATTCTCCCTGGGCCTCCAAGACCAGAGATGGTGTTCCTGAGGGAAGGTGAGCTCCCTGCCACAGAGAACGGCTGTGGCCAGGAGGGCTATTTATTTTCTGTCCCTAAGCCTCTGAGTCAGCTGTTTACACGGAGAGGAAAAGGATATGGGCTCAGTACCCCTGCCCGGGCCCTGCCTCCCCTGCATGTGGAGCCAGGGACCTGGAGACTCTTTGGTGGTGGTGGACGGCTCTGAGACCTGGAGTCCCAGTGCTGGGCTGCTGGCCAGGCCGCGCCATCGCCTCCCTAGGCCCAGGGGGAGAGCTCAGCTCTGCTGGGCTGGGCCAGTCGTGAAGGCACAAAGGTGCGTGGAGCCAGAGCCGCATCCAGGCCCAGCCTCGCTGTCTATGCCGCTCCTGGGGGCTTTCCTCTGGCACCTGGGCTCCGGCCTCTCCCTTCCTCATCCCAACACAGGAGCAGCTGCCCCCAGCCATTTACAGCCTAGTGAGGTTGCTCGCCCCTGCACACACTGGCAGGAGGTTGTGCTCCTTCCCCAGGCCACCAGGAGAAAGTGATATGAGGTTAGCGGGAGCCGAAAAAGAGAGGGAGTGGGGGGCTGCCTGGGCTCTGAACCCCTCACCGTGGAGGGATGCTCTGCTCCCAAAGGCTGCTGTGGCTCGCTTGCTCTGACCTGGATGGTTCTGGGCATGAGGGGCAGGTGCAGAGGCCTGGGCTGCGCGGAGGAACCGTGAAGACAGAGTGGCTGGGGCACAGTGGGGTGCTGTGATGAGAGCACGCAGCCTCTGCACCAGGACAAGCCGTGCGAAAGTGCCTCTTTCCAGAGGGAGAAACTGAGACACCAAGTGGAGTCGCAAAGGTGATTCCCCTCGCGCCTGGGGCCGTGTCTCTTCCCAGGTGCTGGGATGGGTCTGAGAAATGGCTCTCAGCTGAGGTCCAAGCTTGAGTCTACCTGGCGCGGCCTCTGCATCCTCACCTCACCGAGGTTCAGGTGATAAGTGTGGCCAGGGTTGTCAGGGAGCTGCTCTGTGCCAGCGCCCTCCTGGGAGGCTGCCTGCCCCTGCATGCTCAAGGCTGGCCTCCCCTGCCCCTGCCTTGGCTTTGCTGAATTGTAGGGAATGGTGAAGGCCTGAAAAACTGGGCCCGTATTCCACGTGACAACCTCCCAACTGCTCCGTTCCAGCTGGTCTTTGGCTCCCAGGGCAGACTTGGGGACCTCAGATAATCACATGCTCTGTGCCTGAGTTTCTTCTTGGGAAAATTGCAAAAAAAAAAAAAAAAAAAATCTTAGTTTTTTCTCTCTCCTATGATCTCCTGCTTGTAATGGGAGGAGAAACGGTGGCTTTTCAGTCAGTGGTCAAGTTATTGTGCAAATGATTGTGTTACAAATGCTGCACTGGGGCAGACACATGATTTGAAAGCTATGGGATCTCCCTTCAAACCCAAACACACATGCATGCACTTGTGAACGCCTGCATCATATCCTCAACACACAGGTGCACTCATAGACACATGAACACATACAACATACAACCACACACACACAAGTGCATGCACATCACACACATATGTGCAGGTGCTAGTCTGTTTTCCCTTTTAGTCCTTCAATTTTGCCAGTTCTTCAATTTTGCCCAAGATGGGCATGCACTTGTGACCCTCCTGCCTCAGCCTCTGAGTGCTAGGATAACCCTAACCCTGAGTGCTGGGGTTACAGGACCTGATGCCCCACTCAGCTCAGTCAGAGGCCGGGTGCAGAGTGACCACATGGGGCCACAGTGTGGGATACCCCAGGTTTTGGATGCCCACCTGACTCAGTTTCCCTATCACAACATATTCCCATTGGGGAGAGCTTCGCAGTCAGCTAAAGAGGTCTAAAGGTCCAACTTGGTTCTGAGACCAAGCTGGGGACAAACTCCAGGCTACACGGAGAGCAGAAAGGGGACTCTAGAGCCGCTACCAGCCCCACCGGAGTGACTCACACTTGACAGTTCCTGGGGGCCAGCCAGCCGAGCAGCTGTGGCCTGAGAGCTGGCCGGCCCCTGACCTGGGCCTTGGGGCTGGCATGCACTGGGCTTCCTCTCTGGCAGGACAGCTGACGCCCAGGCCTTTGCAAGGTAAGAGGGCCTGGCCACAAGGCCGGCCAACTGCTCCTCCCCCTACAGTCAGCCCGCAGGGGCCTGCGGTCCCCACACCTGTCCCCAGCATGCCTGGGGAGGAGCCTCCTCCCTGCCTCATTCTCTCCTAAAGTGGGAAGAGCCCTCCCCACCCCTAGCTCTCTCCTGTCTGCCTCCTGCCATGCTCCTCCATTTGGGGTGGGTGTTAGGGAGGGAGGGACTGTCCCTGAGTAGAAAAGGCCAATTCTGCCCAGACCTTCGAAATCAGGCCGCCTTTCTGTGGTTGTCAGGCAGACGGTGGAGGGGTCTGACACTAGTAGTGTGCGGCAGCTACCCCTGGGGTCCCCTCAGTGACAACCTGAGAGACTAGGGATGAACCCCTGGAGGGAGCTGGGTGGTGAGAGGGGTCACCAAGTCAGTCCATCTTTGTAGCACTGAAATGAGCAGCAGCCGTAACCACCAGCCTCAGTGTAACTGACCTTTCGCTTCCTAGTATGGTTGCTCCTCAGAACTCTGAAAACGGGGATTAACATGTATTCCCATTTCATGGATAAGGGGAACAAGGCCCAGAAAAGTTGAAGCCCTGAGTTCAGCAGGGGCTTGGCAGGGTCTGGATGCCATCAATCTGCTCCAAGACCCTGCTCTAAAGCCTCTGCAGACCACCAGGTGGTGCGACGGGCCTGCTCTGAATCTTCCTCGGTGGTACCCATGACGACCCAGATGACCATCCGACCCACTTCACAAAGGGTGGCAGGAGGGGCTGTCTTCAGGCAGCTGAGGATGCCCTGCTGTGTCCCCCTCCTTGTTCCTCCCCCTGCACTGTCCCAACCCTGCCACTCCTCCCCGGAGCCGTGCCACCCACACCCCATGGCTCTCCGGGTTATGGTTACACCCTCCTGTGGAGAGCCACCCGCTGGGCCTCCCTCTCCCCGCCCCCCTCCAAAGAGCTGAGCCCGTGCAATGTGAGAGGGGAGGGACCTGCCAGAGGTTTCCGGAAAGCATCCAGAGGTCGCCTTGGGCTGGCTCAAGAAGGCCCAGCCCTGACCACCACTCTGAATAGCCACTGTCCCGCCTGGGTGGCTCCCTCAGCCCCCAGGAGGCTAATTAGTGGGTGGAAGCTGTGGGGGCAGGAGCTGGTTTCCCGAGGGAGGAGACGAGCGCTCCACCCAGCAGCTGCCAAGCACTCAGTGCCAGAAAAGATGGAGTGGGGTGCCCTGGCCCTCTACCCTCCACCTGCCTTTCCATGCCACCCTCAGTCCAAAGTGAGGGGCCACACAGCCAGACTCCCCAACTTCCCACCCAGCTGACACCAGTCACCTGCCTGCCACAGGTCTGCCACCTATAGCACCAGCTGGCTGGCAGCCTGCTTAGCCAACAACAGCCCTGTGGTATGAATGGAGCCCACCTGGGCTGCAAGAACGCTAGGTAGAAGCTTCGAGACCATCCAAGGGCCCAGTGAGGGCCTTCAGCCATGGACAGGGGTATTCTCCATGGTGGCCAGAAGGGGCAGAGAAGGTGGGCCGCACGCTGGAGAGAATCCGCTTCTTTGCTGCTCCTGGGTCAGGCATTGCCCTCTGAACAGGAGGTGACTATGCCCACTTCTCATCCCCCTTCAGTGAAGACATAGGTTTCAAACACTAGGGCATACCGAAGAGCCACAGGGCACAAAGTCCCACATGCCAGAGGAAGGGTGGCAGGGTGGAGTTGTACGGAGAAAGGCTCTGGGCAAGGGTTAGGCAACTGGAGTGCTCTCCACCTCAGGCACGGGCAACCCAGGGCACCTCACTGAGTCTGGGCTTCCAGTTTACACAGCCACTGTGTGCTCTGGGCAAGTCACCAACCTCTCTGAATCTCTTGATAAAAAAGAGGGTTTAATGAGATGACCGGTCACCTCCCCAGGCTCCGGTCCTGATGGTGCTCTTGGACTGGAGGGCCCTTTCCCTTGGCCTTCTAGGTCAAACAGTGAGACTGACCAAGTTCACTGGTGCCTGGTTCCCATATCTCCCACTATTGACTCTCTAAGGCCTTGCTGAGCTGGGGACAGGTTGGCAACACCAGCACAGCAGAATGTCTAGTCCGGGAAGACACGTGTTAGTATCTATTGACAGCTAGAGGCCATCTGGAGCCAGAAAGATCTTGTATTCCATGAGAAAGTTCCAGTTCAACTAGTGATGTCTGCATAGACAACGGAATACAGAAAGGGCACACAGGCATCAGGAACTCGGAAATTCAAGTGAAGGTCCATGCTGGCCTCTGCAGTTCTGTCCCTAGGGTTACTAGCAAGTCAACAGCTTATTAAAAGCACCTTCTCTTGGTTATGCTACAGGAAATCAAGGAGAAAAGGTAGATCTACTTCCAGATCACTAGATGTCGATGGGGAGACAAGACCCTTTCTGAAGTCAACAGGATGGTGGCAGGAAGATCTTCATAAAGCAGCTACAAAGATGCAGTGGGTGTATGCTCTTACCTTTTTAGAATTTTCAAGGTTTCCCATGAAAACACAACCACTATGAAGGCAAAGAGAGCCTTGTCCTGGTCTGTCCTTTGCAGTGGGATGAACTGCTGGCCCTGTTGGATCTGTGTTATTCATCATTCCTTCCTTATTCCCTTTCTGCCTCATTCATTCACAACCAATCATATACCCATCCATTCACCCATTCATTCATTCACTCCTTTATGCAGCAAGATGAATGAACCATCTCACTCCCACTGCCAAGGAGTCTCTGTGAAGCCCTCCCTGCCTGGCCATGGAGGGTCTCACCTGACAAGGTCTTGGAATAAGACTAAAGGCTCCTCCTGCTAGGCCAGGACTTGTGCTATAGTTGTGCCATCAGGAAAGCGAAGCCTCTCTCTGGCCTCAGTTTCTTCTCCTACTTATGGCCAATGGACAGCATGGGGAGGAAAAGAAAGGAAATTTGCAAAGGGCAAGCAAGACACTTCCTACTGTGAGTTCTGTCCCCTGCCCAGGCTGAGCAACAGGTGGGGCAGGTTGGCGAGAGTCGCAGAGGACCTGGGCCCCTGGAAGTCCTGTCCTGTGCCGGACATGTCCTGGGGATGAGCCTGCTGAGCAGCTGCTGCACAGACGGAGTCTTCCTGTACAAGTAGGCTGGAGGGTTGTGGGGAGGGGGCGTGTGTGTGGTAAGCTTGCCTGCCCTTGTGTGCACCTGAGTATGCATCCCTATTGCACAGCTTTCTTCCTCTCCTCCCCACCCCCAGCTGTCCACCCCACTTTAGGAAGCCTTTTCTACAAAGAAGCAAGAACTTAAACCCTTACCTGGGTTTGAACCCTAACTTTGGTCCATGACGACTCAGGCAGGAGGGTTCCCCCATGGGCAAGTGGGCTGCTGGGTTCCTCTGGGGACAAGGAGCACAGGCGTGTGGAGCAGCCCTCTTGGTGCCTGCTGCTCTTCTTGCCCTGACCATACACTAAACAATGAGGCCTCTGCTCCACACATGGGGAGAGGAGGGCGGCAGGAAATACCCATTTCCCCCAAATACTGACTCCAACCTTGAACTCAAGCAGCTGGTCAGAGCTGGTGGCCTCTTTCTGGGACTGTTTATATGGTTTTTCTTGTAAACACAAAAGATAGAAAACAAACCCAAAAATATTTAAAAATAAATGAATGAATGGGAATTGTGTGCGGGTGGCATGAAGAGGACCTGAGGCAGAGAGGGTGGCCATCGACATTGCCCTGGGGATTAACTGCTGGAGGGGGGGCTGGGGCTTGAGCAGAAGGCCACCCCTGCCCACTACTGTCACAGCCCCATTTGCTCCCATCACCCCAGAGAGGCCTGAACCCCACAAAGCTGTCATTTGGTCACTTCTGTGAAGAAAACCGGGAGTCCTTGCCAGGAACTCTCTACCTCTCTTTGCCATCTCGGGCAGGACAGTCTCTCTCTCTGGGCTGTTTCAGAGGCTATCTCCGAACGCTTTCAGTGCTGAAGTTCTGTGATTCTCTCTGGCTCACTGTCCCACTGGCCAGGCCTTGCCCGCTGCTTTTTCCGAAGCAGACTGGTTAGGAAGCATTTTGAGAAGAGTAAAGTCCCATCAAGAGTGCTCATAGCACAGTTGTGGGGGATGGGGAGCACTGACCCACAGCTCCTGGGAAGGATTCTCAAACGCATTCTTGAACTTTCTGTTTTAGGATTGTTTGGGCCAGATCTGAAGCCTGGATGCAGCCTGAAATACTTGTCGGTCATCTATGCAGAGAAGAGTCTTTCTAAGGACTAGAAGTGTCTCTCAGGACTGGGCTCCACATGCTCAAGATAAAGGCCCTGCTTTTCACAGTCTTTCTGGCTGTACAGCCCAGGCCAGGGGAAGCCTTTCTGTGGTCTTCGGTCTCCCTCTTGCCCATTGCACAGTCCAGGGCCCCCACCCTGGGAGTGGAGCACACAGTGACCCTTTCTCCCCTCCAGACTCTCCCCTGCCTGGAGCACTTGCAGCTTTGGTTTTCAAAGTCATCTTGAGGGAGTAGTGGGAGATCTAGTCACTGTGTGTCTGTGCGTAGCTCCCACTCCTCATTGCTGAGTCTCAGGATTTTTACATTCTTAGTGCTTTTATAAACAAGGCATGGTTACTGGCATCTTATTTGTGCCAGGTGCCATGCCAGGTACATTAGATTTGACCTATGCCTTTGCAAAGGGCATCCTTCGGTATAGTGATGACCACTCCATTGCAGTTTCATTATCTTCCCACTCCTGCACCCACTGCAGACATCACTAATCAGTTATAGCACTCTGCCCTCACCTCAGGATCTTCTTGATTGCAGCATTCTAAGGTTCTTTTTTTTTTTTTTTTTTTTTTTGTCCTGGGGATCAAACTCAGGCCCTTGTGCTTCCATCTAAGGTCTCTATCAACTACTACCAAGTGGCCACTATCCCTTGCCATGTTTTCCCTATAGGGAATAAAAATAAAGCTGTAGCTAAGTGAGGGAAATATGCTAACAAAACCAAGTCCGCGTGCAGGGTCTGTCCTAAGCTGTCAAAGCATCCAGAGCAGCTGGTAGGAAAAGAGGGAACCCCTTGTTTAAATCTCCCAAACAGCCAGGAGCAGTTTGTGTGCAGGGACTATCTGTCTCCCAATGTCCAACACACGGCCTGGCACCCACCGCCCGGTCCCTCAGTGCTTGGTTGGGTCCCTGCCTGCCCCTGCTCCTGTCCCCCTGCCCCGTGGCTGCCTGCCTGGGCAGCTGCCACGTGCTCCACTCCTCCTTTCTGCAATCAGCTAGCCTAGGCGGGGGGCGCGCACAGACAGCCCCCCGTTCCAGGGCCCAGGCCCCTGGTGCGTGGCCAGTGCCCACCCCTCCCGGGCTCCTTTTCTTGGCCAGAGCCTCCCAGGTTCCAGGTGGCCTCAGTGAGATAGGCACATCTTCTTGGTGCCTTCTCTTTCCCCATCACAATCTCGGTGACAGGGGTTTAGGCTGCGATCGGAACCTCTAGGGTGTCTGGAATGTGAGGCCGCACCCGAAAAGTGACAGCGCCTGTGTGTTAGCAGAGGAAAAGGAGGCTGGGGAGGAGGCAGCTCGCCAGCCCTGCCCGCTGGGCCTTGCCAGCTGCTTTTTCCGAAGCAGACAGGTGTGGATGGAGGAGGTAGCTTCCTCTGAGGGGAAGTGGGGTCTGGGCTTGGCGGGGCCTCTGCTCTGTGTTTATGAATTGGAATCTCACACAGGAGTCTGGCTGAGCAGATTTTTCAACACCTTCTCCCATCTTGTAGCTGACAGAAACCGTGTAAGACGCAGAGAGAAAGGCCGAGCACCATAGTGGCTGCTGCTCCGTCTCTGTGGAAGCTGGTCCAGAGACGGTATGTGGCTCACCTGGATCACACAGCCTTTCAGCGATGGCTGCACGTCCATCACTCCCGCCACCTTCAGAGCCGCCTAGAGACGTCTCTGGCCCGATGTCCACAAAAGGCTGCGCAGCAGGAGCAGCTGTGCTCCCGGGCCTAGTGTGGCGAGCCTGCATCGGGCTGTGCAGACCAAAGCCTTGTTCCTATGGGTTTCAAAATGTGGAGCTTGGGCTTGGGACTTAATCTTTCCAAGACTCACTCTCCTCGTCTGAAAGCTGGGTTTTAGGGACTTATATGTTTTATTTCTCTCTCCTCTCTTCTTTATTTCTACAGACATACACTGAGACTTATTTAATCTCTGCCACTGAGGCATGAAGACAAGCAACTTGCCAATTCTGGTCTTGGTCTTAAAGCCTACAGATAGGTCAACAAATAACGAAATATGACATAGTTGGGACCTTGATTCCACACTGGTCTTGGCATGCTGAGGAAAAAGAAACTACCTTTAAGATGGAGGATTAGAAATAAAGGTATTGAAGGACAAATAAGAGTTTGCCAGGAAAAAATCATGGGCTGAAGGTTGTTTCATGAAGATGAAACAACCTTAAGGAGACAGAGGTATGAAAGCAGGTGGTGCGTCTGGACTGGAGGTGGGGTGCGCGCGCTGGGGCATGAGCCGCCCTGCAGAGGTCAGGCAGAAATGGCTGCTGGCTAGAGTGCTCCTATTCCATCCAGGATGTCCCCTTACCAGGCATCCGGTCACCCCAGGAAGGAA
>PVIC010009194.1:0-29772 GCA_004025085.1 Thryonomys swinderianus | reverse complement strand
GCAGGAACTGTGGCCCCGAGGCAGTTAATGGAGCTAATGGCACAAGTGGAGCAGCCACCCTTAAGAAGATGCTCCCTCAATCCTGTGACCCAAGAGAGGAGCTCCAGACGTGACCCCCCCCCCCCAGCTCCTTCCTGATACACTCGAAGTCATCTCGGGAAACGTTAGCTCCCCTGTGATGTCTGTCTTAGTCCATGCATGTTGTAATAACAAAGTATCATAGACTGGGTAATTGATAAACAACAAAAATATGCTGCCCACAATTCTGAAGCCAGGAAGTTCAAGGTCAGGAACACACGTTCTGCTTCCAAGATGGCACCTTCCTGCTGAGTCCTCACATAGCAGGAGAGAATGAGCTCCCACAGGCCTCTTTCCTAGGGGGCGAATCCCACCTGCAGGGGTGAAGCCCCTAGGACATAATCATCTTCCCAAAGTCTCACCTCTTAATAGCAGCACACGGCAGGTCAGGCTTTAGCATGTGACACTCAGGCCACAGCAGTGCCTAACCTAAGACAGAGTCCAAGCAAGGGCCCTCAGACAAATGAGGCAGTAGAGAGACCATCCAGGGAAGTGGGGAAGGAGGAGAAGCAGCTTGCTGTTCCTGAACACTCGAGGCAACAGGAAAAACGGAAAGAGAAGGCAATTCAGTGTCTTGCGTCCCCCAAGTCCTTGCTCAGCCATGTAAGTAATCTGTGTCCCTGGACATACTGCAGACATCACCAGGGTCCCCACTGTAGGGCTGGGTTTGGAGACGATACCACAGTGAGAAAAGTGACTCTACACATACAGGAGAGAGGAAGGTGGGAATCTACCCAGATAGGGAGAATTCACACATCAGTAAGAAAAAGACAGAAGATCTAATGGAAAAGTGGCCAAATGCCCTGACTAAGCAATTGCCAAAAGAAAAAAAAACAAATGACCAACACATGTATATCAGCATTGCATTAGCTAGGGTTCTCCAGAGGAACAGAATCAGTGTGAAATATGTGTATAATTATACAGAAGGATTTATTAGGCAACCTTGCAGGATCAGTGGGGAACAGACACAGCGGCTGCCTGCAGAACAGAGGTGGGAAAATCCAAGATGCACACTGGGGAGTCGGAGGCTCCAGTAGCAATTGAAGGTCAAAGGCTTGAAAGCTCCCTGTAGAGTCACCATAGAATGTGCATTGGAAGGCTGAAGAAACCAGAGACCCACGTCCAGAGACAAAGGGCAGAGGAGAGGCCTTTCAAACAAAGGGTCCATTTGCTGCTTCTTTCTCTTTTTGTTCTGTCCAGGTGACCAGCCTACTGGTTGGTGCCACCCTTATCTGGGGTGGATCTTCCTGTCTCAATTTGCTGGCCTACACGTCAATCATCCACAGACACATCCAGAACTTCCCTAACCGGCCACCTCAAAAAAACCAGTTCTCACTCAAAAAAAGTTGACATATCACCATTAATACCCACCACAGTCACAATCACCCCCACTAGTCATCAGGGCCATTTAAACAAAACAATGAT
Organism: Thryonomys swinderianus; assembly: GCA_004025085.1. Taxonomy (NCBI): domain Eukaryota; kingdom Metazoa; phylum Chordata; class Mammalia; order Rodentia; family Thryonomyidae; genus Thryonomys; species Thryonomys swinderianus. The sequence goes on along the minus strand of PVIC010009194.1, from coordinate 28,269 downwards.
TTTCATCAGAATGACAAAACCTCAAACCTTAAAATGGTCAAGGAAAGGTGAGGCTGGGATCCATCCGTACACAATGAGTAGAGATGTCCATGGTACAGACACATTCTGTGTCAGTTCATTTCTGATCTACTAAACTCCAAAATGCAATAGCCTGTGACCTTACAGATATACTTGCGTGAAACTACTCTAAATTCCTACCCTGAAGAAATACTAGTGCATGCACAGTGCCATAGTAATGGTAAAAGGAAAATGGAAAGCAAACTACCTACTCTTCGTAGGGAATAGCTAGCCAAAAATGTGGACTATTCCATAACAGAACAATTCACAAGATGAAAGATAATCCCTGTGTGCTCACAAGGACAGCTCTCCAAATCACTGCTGAGTAGGAAAAAGCAATATACAGAGTATAATTCTGAGTCGTTTCCTTTGCACTCTAAGTAATCAAACCCTCAAACTACTATAGGCTAAATGAAGAAAAGTTTATTTTTCTCAAATAATGAGTTCAGAAATAATTGCTAGAATTGGGACAGCTACTTAATGATACTGCTCAGTGATTCTTCTGCCTTTTCTCTTTTTGTTCATTGCTTCACAGTCAAGAAAGAGCTACTGCAGCTCCAAACATCATGCTTATGCTCAGGGCAGAAAGAAAGGGGAAGTGAAAGGATTTTCTGTCCCCAAGCTTTGGCTTTCCCTTTAATAAGGAGAGTCCTCCTCAGAACTCCCTTTCTATCTCATTAGGAAGAACTGGGTCATCTGCTAGCCTTTAACAATTCTATTAAAGATTATTAAAAGTCATTTAGGCCATTATGCTTCCTTCTCCCAGAGTTAGGAGACAGACTTTCTCTGGCTGATGTTGAAAGATTTTGGCCTGGCCCCTGAATATCAGCTTCTGCCATGGGGAGGAAGAGGGAGCCCTGACTTGGTAGCGGTGGGTGAAGATCGGCAACGTCTGTCAAAGATATAATGCACATGAAAAGGAAATACACCCGGTGTTCAACACTGTCGATTTTTTGCACCAAACACGCACAAAGGGGGTGGAGTCGATGGGGGTGGGAAAGGAGAATGAGCTTGGGTGAGGCGAGCACCTTTTCACTAAGCTGTATCCCCAACCCTCAGAGAGCTTGAGGATTTACTTGAAATTCTTTAATTTTTAAAATGGAGGCTATGTTCTCATATCATTTGTATGATTCAGACTCAGTTTTAAAAATCCCAACAGGGACCAGCTTCTCATACCCAGGTTTTGTTCCAACCCAAATGAGCCCAGTACTGCAGAGCAAAGTCCTGGGGCTGCAGAGAGTTCAATCAGAAAGGGGATGGGGGGACAGGACCCCAGACGCCTGGGAAGGAGACAGAGGGCAGCCATTCGGGATTTCAAACAGGAGCTGCCGTCTCTGATAAAGTTGCCTGTCAACAGCAATGGACACAGCTGGTGTACTTGAAGCCACTTACCGGGCATTGTGGATATCGAGGTTCTGGGGTCCGTGCTCTTCTGGTCGTGTGGGCTTGGAGGTGGGGGCAGTGACAGAGCTGAGGAGACCTGCAGCCCCAGGTCCGCTGGCGTGTGGCAGGCCCAGGGAGGACCGGGGCAGAGAGGCCTGTGCTCACTGCCACAGTCTCCAGTATTCCTGTGGTAGGGATCAAAAAATGGAGGCCCAGGGCAGGGAGCTGTGTAAGTTCATACTATACGGCAGGTCTTCAGCCAGCCGTGACCCATGGCAGGGTCCCGAGGAGAGCACCTGCACCAGGCAGGAGGACCAGCTCCTCAGTGCCCTCCACGTGCCCAACAGCCTCCAAGCCACAGGCCCACAGAAAAGATTTGGGATTTTCAGGGGTGGGCAGACAAAAACCAGCTTTAGACACTTATATGCCAAGTCTTAGCAGAGAGGCTTGCCTGCACAGAGAACATAGTAAATCAAGTGCTTGCAGACTTATCAAAACCCTGTCAGTGTGTGGCCAGTGACAGTTAAACTGTATCTGGTGGTGGGCTCTCTAGTGGCGAGTGCGCTGATGGAATTCAGCATGGCAGAATCCAACAACACTTCCTTTAGTCCACGGGCAGCATTTGAATTACCATTTCTGTCCGCATCTCTTACCTGCACTGCACATTTGTCTCAGTCCGGGGCTGGGAAGCCCAAGTGCTAAGCTGGCCAAAGTTAGTAAAAGCAAACATCACTGCAGAGCTGTTGTGAAAAGGGGGAATGACCCAGTGAGGAGACACCAGAAGAATCCAAGACTGCCAATAGAAAGAAAGCTCCATTTCGAAGAAAATGCCAAGAGTGCTACTTAAGTTATGGATTCATTGCAGCAGGTGACTGACATCCTTCAAGATCACTTTGCATAATATGTGATGACCTGGAATTCAACAGACCGTGAAAGCTTCAACACTGCTGCATCACATGAACACCAAGGATCCTGTATCCAAACACAAAGCTTTGGAGGTTTTTTGTTTTTTGTTTTTTTTTTTAAACATGAACACAAAAAACAGAAGCAATTATTGAAGGCCACTGTACGGCTTGTGTCTAGACGTTCCCCAAAGCCTCATGTGGTCAGAGGTTGCTGGCTCTAGAGTGTGTGAGGCTGGGATTAAGTGTGTTGTTGGGATTAAGGGTGTGTGATTACTAAATTAGCTCACTGATTGGGGTGGCATAGTTCTGGATGTGGATAGTGGGGAAAGCTCACCCTGGGTGTAGGTGGAACCAACCAAGGTGTGGGTGGCTTGGATGGATTTAAAGAGTTAGAGACAAAGCAGCTGGCTGTGGCTTCTTCCTTACATTGCTGCTTTGCTACCTTCTTCTTGCCATGAAGTTTTTCTCCTCTGAGAGTGCTCCCTGTCATGTCAACTCAGCCTCGGAGCTATGAACTGAAACCCCTGCAAACTGTGGGCCATGATAAACCCGTCCTTGTTTAGCTTTGAATGTTGGATAGTTTGTCTCAGCAGTGAGATGAGTTACTAAGAGTTACCATGTCATCAGATGTGCTGGCAGTGAGAGCATCACTCTGTATCACTAAAGCTAAGAAGCCCTTCACTCTTGGTGAAGAGTTGATCCTGCCTGCTGCTAAGGACATTTGTTGTGAATTTCTAGCCTGCGGTTTAAAAGGTGGTGCATGTTCCTCTTTCAGCTAGCACTGTAAGTAGATGAGCTGACGAAATATCAAAAGATATTGAGGCACAATTGTTGGAGAGGATTAATGATTCACTGTGGTATGAAATCCAGGTTGACAAGTCTACATATGTTAACAACAAAGCAACTATGCTTGTTTCCGTGTCCTATGTTTGTTCAGGAGGATGGGCAGGAGGATACGTTATGTGTGCTTTTGATGCCAACACCACAGATGTAGAGCTACTCAAGTCATGAGTGATGGGCAACACATTAGGAAACGTAACTGGTCGGATGGTGTTGGTTTATGCATAGAAAGAGTGGCTGGTGTGACTGGGTGGCTTTTGGTTTCACTACTCAAGTCAGTTCTAGAAGTGAGTTCATGCACCATGTCCAAAAAATAGTACCTGAACAAGATTTTGCCAAATGCGATTAAAACTTTTAACCACCTTAAAGTACATGCCCTTCACTCACATCTGTTTATGTACTTCTGTCAGGAGATGGATGCAGAATATACATGTTCTCTCTTCTACACAGAAGTAGATGGCTTTCCCAAGACAGATCACTAGCCAGAATTTCTAAGCTATGAGAACTTCTCCAGAGATCTCTCATTAAAAGTCACCACTGGCAGCTTATTTCTGGGACACAGAATGGGTTGTAAAACCCGCTTCCTCGGGTGACATTCTCAACCTGCTTAACAAATTCAATCTGTCACTTCAGGGCAAAAAGACAACAGTGTTCAAGTCCGAAGGTAAAATAGATTATGTGGCCACAAGTGAACACTGGGATTTGTGACGTCTTTCAAACATTAGCAGAGATTTTGAAAGACTCACCCAGGGTATTTTTTTCCTCCAGATGGTATGTGATCACCTATCTCAGATTTCACAAAAGTCTGAGTATTACTGCTCAGCCATGAAGGACTCCTGGCCTGGGGAGGGAAGAACTCACAATCCATCTGTGGATAACCCGGGTGAACTGAGTTTATACAACCCGGAAAAGGATCAGCTGCTTGAGATCTCAAATAAGTGTGTTGGAGACAACTTCAAACTCCTGTACACTCTGAATTAAAGTTGAGGCAAAATGATGTGAAATTGCCACAAAAGCCCTGAAAAGCTTCCTTCCATTTCTGACATTGGTCTCTTTGAAGCAGAGTTTTCTGCAGTGATAGCAGCCAAAGCAGGATTACAGAGTAGACTGGATATAAGCCACACACTTCAGATGTCACTGTCTCCCATCACCCCCAGACAGGACTTTCCAATTGCAAGAAGACAAGCTCAGGGCTCCTATGGATCCTATGTTGAGTTGTATAATGATTTCAGTATATATTGTAATGTAATAATAATAATAGAAATAAAGTTCATAGAAAATATAAGGCACTTGAATCACTTCAAAACTAAATAACCAACTCAGTCTGTGGCAAATTTTCTTCCATGAAACTAGTCACTGGTACCAAAAATGTTGGGGATCACCAAAGTAAAAGTTTACTGTCTTGGCTAGACACAGTGGTCCGCACCTGTAATCCTAGCTACTTGAGGAACAGCGCAGGAAGACACCAAATTTGAGGCCAGCCTTGGCAATTTAATGAGATTTTGTCTCAAGATAAAAAGTTAAAATGGCCCAGGGGTATGACTCAGAAGTAGAGCACCCTGGGGTTGAATCCTCAGTATGGCCAAAAGAAAAAGAGAAAAAAGCTTGCATTGTTGCATGTGAACTGTTTTTTGCCTGACTGATTCCTCCTTTCTTTTTTGGTCACCACCCAGGATTCCTAGCTGTACCAGTCTTACCAGTACCCAACATTCTTAGCTGTACCAAGGATTTCCAGCTGTACTGTTCCTAGCAGTAACCAGTATTCCTAGCTGTACTCAGCATTCCTAGAAGTATCCAGCATTCCTCTAAGGAGCCACTTTCCTAGTGGTCAGAGGCTATAAGGAGCTGCATCTTATTTCAGTTGAATACTTGACCCAAGCTTAGCAAATCAGCACATTTTACTCTGCTAGCTAGTGATGGCTCTGTAAAGAGTACATCAAACAAATCAGACTCTAAAGCTGAGTGTGACCACTGCCAGCCCTCCTGCCAGCTTTGTTGGGCTGGTATAAGAGCCAGAGCTGCGGAGAGCCATCCCTGGAGGAGCTGACACACAAAGAAGACACAGGAGACAAAGATCAAGATGGCTTGTTGACAGTGCTTGGGCCTCTCAATCTAGACAAACCAAAGCAAACTCTTCCCAGTGTTTCCAGACTCCTACAGCCAGGGAATACTCCTCATGGGTTAAGCCAACTTGACTTGAGTTTCTTCCATTGGCAGCTAGAAATCCTGGCTAACCCAGTGGCCAAAATACATAAAGCGTTAACTCAAAAGACGTACATTTCCCCTTTCCTGGGCCTCTCATGCTCTGCCTGCAGCCCCCCGCCTTTCCTGCAGCCACCTCCACGCTTGGCCCCTTTCTGCCACTTTGTGTTCACTGGCTGGGGGAAGCCCAGCCTCACTTCTCCCAGGAACCCATCCAGCCCAGACTGGAAGGAAGCCGGTCATTAACTGACTACTGTTGGTTTGGGCACTGATTTCCTAAGTGCCTGACCCCAACCTCTGTGCCATCATGTCTTACTGATTTGTATCTCCTCTTGGAAGCCTGCCAGGGCTGCAGCCAGCCCTCTTCGGACTTGGCGTCCGTATGGTGTCTGCACTTCACCTTGGACACTCCTCCCACTCACAGGCTAATGTATTCTCTGCTCCAGATTTGCTCCCCCCAATCTCAACTCCTTTTTTTTCTTATTTGGAATCCATCCCTTAGGTCTTGCTTCCTGCCTTACCCCACCTTGGCAGCCTCTGCTCGGGCTTCTGAAGGCCTGTCAACACAGCCCCTGTGGCATTTCCTCACCAGCGCAGTTAAGAGGACCTCGTGTCCCACTCAGGCTGGCGGGACAACCCTGCCATCATCTTCGGACAGGTGATGGCGATCGGCCAATGAACACGGCCCTTAATGTAGATTCCAATCCACAGTGTGGACTGTGCTCCCACCTGGGTCGGAGACCCTGCGCCCCTTCCTCCGGGAGCTTGGAGGAGGGGCCTCTGCAGTCACTGGGAAGTTCGTGCAAGATGGGCCCGTGCTATACGCCCACAGTCTGGGCAGTGTCAGCTTGAGACGTGGTCTCATGTAGTGCTGCCAGACAGAACTTGAGACACACGCAAATCACACGTAAACAATTATGTTTAAGTTTGAGTATTTCTCAAATATTGCGTGGGATACACTTATGCTAAAAATGTTTGATGTTTATCTAAAATTAGAATCTGAGTGCCCTGTTATTTTGTTTTTGCTTTGATTGAACCTGGCAACGTCAGTTGTGAACTAAAGCTATGCGATTATAGTAGGTTTGTACAAGGAGCCACAAAACACTAGAAAAGGGGCCCACGGTGTTTCTTATACTGTAGAGCTAAAAAAAAAAAAAAAAAAAAAAAAAGAGAGAGAATAGAAAGACCATTATTCTAGAAAAAGAAACATTACCTACTTAGAGGTGATGGGTTTCCAGCACTTTCCCACCTCTGAGCTGATAGCTTCAAGCTCCCAAGTGCCTGTGCTTGGGGATCTGGCTGCCTTTAAAGCACCAGGAGCTCTGAAGTCCTCCCTGGACTTTCTCTCTGGGGAGGTAGGTCCAGGATTTCATGGTTGTCTGTTAGAGCTACAGAAAGCAACTGGAAGCAGCCTCGAATGCCAGAGACCTGGAGAATGAACAGGGTGGGGGGAGATGGTAACAGATGTTAGCAGGGAGGGAGACCAACTTTAACATTAGTTCTTGCATGTTAAATCCTAATTTTTTATTGACTTTGTTAAATTAGAGATGGATTCCTCTGGAGGGAAATTTTTGACTCCAAGATGTCACAAAATGACATTTCTCTCCAGAAAACTAAATTGTATATTTCAAAGGAAAATATTTTCCAGTGTAATAATGGTAATATTGAAAATAAGTCACCAGGCATAAACAAGGGTGATTACAAGCATGTTTTTGTGTTTGGCCCATAGTTTTAAAATACCCTGGACCAGCTTAATTGAGCAGAACACTGGGGCTCTAAACCTCTCCCTTCATTACCTACAGTGGCAGACATGGCTGCATTTTTTGGTGCACGAGGGACACTGGTAGCTGCTGAGGTAATATGTGGGACCCAAGGTCCTCTAAGGAGTCAGGTAGAGGCAGTACCTGACTAGATGAGCAGTGGTCCCAAAAGTGACACACCTGGACAGGGTTGGGAGAGCCCCACTGCAGACAGGGAGCATTCATGGAAGGTGTGGTTGCTAGGAGGATTTGGGCAGAAAAGACCTCATGGAATATTCTGGAAAGTATAGCTCTAGTTTTCTTTTTTTTTTAGGCAGAATCTCGCTTTGTAGTTCAGGCTGGCCCTGAGCTCACTATGTAGCCCAGGCAAGCCTCGAACTCAGCAATCCTCCTGCCTCTGCCTCCTGAGTGCTGGGATTACAGGCATGAGCCACCACGCCTGGCACTGTGGTATGTGGTATTGATTGCTGGTGGGCGTGAGTCACCACACCCAGCATTGTATGTGGTTACTGGGGATTAAACTCAGGACCTTGTGCTTGCGAGGCAGGCACCGGAACCACTGAGCTAAATCTCTGGCCCTATAGCTCTAGTTTTTGTATTTAGAACCAGTTTCTAGATGAACAATAAAATAAAAGTACAGTTCTGCTCATTGTGTTTCTATACTTGAGGGTCCATCCATAAACAGAAGACCAGAATAGGAAGTTGTATCCTCTGGAAAAGAACCTTGTGGCATTCAGCAGACAAGCTCTGAGGAAAAGGGAGCAAAAAAGGTAGCTTTGGCCATGTATTGATACTTGCAAGTTTGGACCACCATATGCTTCTCTGTTTCTTTCTTGCTCCACCCTACCTGGCACCATTACCTCTAATTTCCCCCATCTTCACCATTCACCCTCTTCTGTTTCCACTAGGTCGAGGGGGGTGTATCTGGGCCAGGCTGCCCCTTGGCTCATGTCCCCAGACTGTGAGGGGTAGGTGCACTGGGGGTTTGGGTGCATGGCTCAGGAGGGTGGAAATTATTTTTCCCAGTTTGGAATGTTGGCCTCACTTGGGGACTGCTGAAATTTTTTCCAGTCATAGTGAGCAAAAACCTTGGGATCTTAACTTAATGCAAGAGAAAGGCCCAGGTAGAATTTGGGAGATGATTTAGCCTGTTTCCTCTCATTAAAGACCCAAGAGGAAATGCCAGCAGGAAGCAGAAAAGATAGCAGGAAGCAGAGGGCTCAGAGTTTGGGTCAAATCCACAACTTGGGACAGAGGTGACTGATAGGTGGACCAATTCCAAGGAATTTTGGGAGGAAGGTAAGAGAGTTTCTGGGAAGCTGGAAGCATCTAGAGAAAGGACAAGAACTCCCTGTTCCTAGGACTTGGACAGTATCCGGTTAAGTAGCAGGAGATGGCTCCTCTTTATGGGGTGAACTTCCTCCAGGCCCAAGAAGCCCCCTCACTTTTACGAGTCAGATATTTATTGAGTATCTACTGAGTACCCTGCTTTCTGCTCTCATTAAGTTCTAGCTGGTGGAGCCCCTTTTGTATAAAACACCACATAAAATGGAGACGGTCGTTGGCCAGCTGTGTACAACGCCTTTGGACAGTGGTGAGCAGCCAAGTCTTCCACAAACCCTTCTTGGGCTCAGGTGAGGTGGCCTGGATTCTCCCTGAGGACTCTTTCCTGTGGGTCCTTCCTGATTCTACATAATCTCTTATTCTTTCTGGATCACTAAAGTGAAGCAGTCATTTCCCCTTGATGCTGGTGATGGGTGGAACCTTCACCTCAATCAATCTGAGTCCCCTTTGTCTTCATCATCATGAGTAGCACAGACTCATTTGTCCTTTCTTAGCTGCAGGGAATCATTTCTAAGGGAATGGGAGCTTTGATCAAATCAGCACAGAACAGGCCACTCAGTTTAGGTGGACTGCCTCTGGGGGAGGCATTCTCCCTGGGCTCAGTGACCCCCAGGGCACCTTGGGGCAGGCATCACCAATGCCTCAGTGTCCTCACTCTGATGTGGGTCCCAGGATCACAGTCACATGTTGCTCAATGACATGACACAATTTCATTCTCAGCAGCTCCACACATCTGCTCCATCCCCACCTATCTGTCTTACATTTGTCTATTATCTACCTAGATCTATCATTTATCTCTTCATCCATTTATTTACTTACACTTCTACTATCTGCTTGTCTGTCTGTCTTCCAAAGCTGGAATGCACTAGGGAAAGATTTACTATGCTGAAAGAACACAAAACCCGAGTGTCTCATCTCTGTGGAACTGGGCTAACCTTCTAGACTCTTCATTTTATACATAGTATTGGTAGATCTGTAAATGTTCTCAAAGATGGTAGATCTGTGCATGTTCTCTGAGAGATGGGTTTGCTGCCATGCTTTCAGTGAGTAGCAGATAACCAGTGTGTGCTGGTGTCTCTGTGGAATGCAGGTCTGACAGATTCTGGCCAGAGGGTGAGCGAGAGGGCACACAGGCAGTCTGGGAGAGGGAAGGCCTGGACCGTGAACGCTCTGTCCTGACAGGTTCTGCTTCTCATGTCTGGTTTCAGGAGCCAGCTGTGCATAGAGGTGGCTATGGATTTCCAAGGGCTCTTCCAGCTCTGCTTTCTGTGCGTACTATTGATAGAGAACATACTGTAAATGAGCCATTTAATGCCCATGAGTATCTGAGTGGGCACTATTACCACTCCCATTTGAAATGGGCACAGCAAATGAGGTAGGTGACTTCAAGGTCACTCAGCAGTGCATGACACAATCAGGATTGGAGCTCAAGCGTTGTAACTGAGCTCATGTATACAGCCACCGTGCCATCTGTCAGAGCTGCTGGCTGTCCCTCTGGTCACAGGTCCTGAGAGCTCACCCCAGGATGTGCAGGGCAAGTTGGAAGTGAGCTGGTAAAGCCACAGACCCAGGCTTACCAGCCTATAGTTAGTACAATAAGACAAGACAGAACCTTCCCAGAATGCTCTGGGCTGAACCCTGTGAGCTGTGGAACTGTGGAGAGAAGCTTGCCATGCAAGAGAAAGGATAGCTCAGGGAACAGGCTCAGTGACTGTCTGGGACAGGATACAATGATTTTTTTTCTTGTAATTCTGGGGATTGAACCCAGGGCCTTTGCACAGACCTTTATTCTCATACTTTTTATACTTGTATTTTGAGGCAGAGACTTGCTAAGTTCCCCAGCCAGGCTTGAAATTGGTATCTTCCCCCCTCAGCTGTAATGCAGACTTGGCGTTTGAGCCTTCTGGAGTTACCCAGGAGGAGCACAGGCCTGGTGAGCCCAGCTCCCAAAGACTCCAGCACAACTCTCCTGAGGCTCAAGCCTCACAATCAGGGTTCATTCATTCCAGAGATGATTCTGCCTACCTAGGAGACTCCAGGTCAGGACCCAGCTTCCTCTGCTGGAAAAATCACCCCTGGCCTGAGACAGTCATCCCACACAGTCCTGCATGGCCTGCTGGATTCGCATGGCCTCCATGTACTCAATTATTTATTCACACCCCCCTCACCCCCAGCTATCCACATCATCTGGCTGGCCCAGGGCCGAGCCACTTTCCTCCCGGCCTTGGCTGCAGTTACCGGAGAGGGAGAGGGCATGCTGTAGCGCAGGGCACGTCTGCAGAGGGACTGGGAAGCCAGCCTCTGCTTTCTGTCCTCTGTCCCTTTCCCCTTCCCCCACTGCCACCAGAATCCCATGTGCCTGCAATTGAACCCAGATGCCAGGAAATCTCTTGGTTGTATGGCTGAAGTGAAAACACATGGACGGGGTGAAAAACTCCTCTCTGCTACAGCTTCATTACTGTCATCCCTGGAAACTCACAGGGAATGGAAGACCTCAGAGCCTGGCGTCTGGAGCTCTGTGTGCAGGCAGAAGCTTGGAACAGCTGTAGATGCCACACGTGTGCCTGTGCCTGCTGGCCTCGGTCCAAAGAGTTCAGACCTGCTGGGGAGGGTGTGGGGGGACGCGGGGAAGGGAGGAAGGCCCTCTGTTCCACCAAAATCTGTACCGTTCTTGCTTTTCTCCTAAGAATCAGGATTCCAGATCCCAATTCTGTTTCTGACACTCAGTGGCTGTGTGACTTCAGGTTAATCACTCTACTTCTCTGACCTTCCCTTTCTAGATCCATAAAGTGATGAGAAAAGTTCTTTCTTAAATAGTTGCAATACAATCAAGCACACTTTTGGGAGTGGAAAAATAATCTGAGTGTGTAAGAGATTTACAAAGCAGATCCATATTCCTTAATCTACAACTCCAAAATCCCCAAAGCTCTGAGAATCAAAGCTTTCCATAATTTACAAGCCTGTGCTGAACTGACGTAGGACCACGTAGTGCATTTATTTATCCCCTTGGTGTGCATATTCCTGTGGGGACCATGCACTCATTGCCGCTCAGGCCTCGCTAGCAGCTCAGTTTGCTTCCACACACATCTCCACCCCGAGTTCTCAGCTCTGAAATGTTCAGCCACAGGGGTTTTAGCTCGGGAGCTGATAATCTGTTTTTGGAAAGGAAAGGGAGATTTCTGTTTTGTTCTGGAAGATTTCTTTTGAAAGGTAGGATGACTAGAGCTGTGCTGGAATTGAGAACATTGTTAAAAGCTGTCCTGGCCTGTCTGGGAGTTAGCCGTGCCCCAGAAATAACAAGACAGCCCATGGAGCATTCTCACGCACTGGACATTGTTAGGATGCCCCCCACATATTGTCTGCTGTAACCTCGCTACAGCCCAGGCAGGTGCAGGTGTGCTTGCCTGGCTCTAGGGTCAGTATGTATTAAGCACTATGAACTGGGCGCCTGGGTAAGGCTCCCTGAGGGTGGCAAATATCTCTTCCTCTGTGCACCTGCCCTTCTCTTTTGTGCCTCAGGTTCTGCCAACCCTAACTGTCCCTGAGACTTCCTTCCTTTTCCCTTGATTAGATTATGCATTTCCAGATTTCTCTGCATTCCTTCCCACCACAAAGGGCCACCTATGTCCACGAGACTTTAGAAAAAGCCAAGTAAAGTCGCTGGTGGTCATGGCCTGTAGATGGAAAGTGCTACAGCCGCCTGCAGGGAGTGTTCTGGGGGCCCCACGGGGGTCTCTCAAATGCTCGGGCTGCCCCTGGACCATCTCTCTGCTGCCATATGGCCTGCAGTGGGAGACTTGCCTTTGCCAGAGCCGCCTGAGCCTGCATTTGACTTTGTTTTACAATCAAACAAGAGAATCATGAATACATTCTCACTGGGAAAAAAAATACACAAGTACGCAGAGTGAACAGTGAGTCCTTCTCTACCTCCGGCCTCTGAAGCTGGTCTCTCCTGGGGTGACTACTGTTTACAGTGGGACACGCATCATTACAGCCGCTTTCCTGGCACTCACTTGTGTGTAGCGTGCAGGTTCTTGTAGGCGTTTTCTCCACACACCTCACATAATGTTCTGCAGCTCGGGCTCTCTGCTGACCATATGTATTGGAACTCTTCCAGTGGTTCGTGGAAGTGCGCCTCATTCATTTCAACAGATGCCTCTGGACCCCCCGGTTGCACAAGGACCTACAAGGCCACACCCCCAAGAAAATCCGTGGTGTTTGCCATCACGCTCAGACTGTCATGGTGGAGGCCTGTGCAGACATGTGTGCCATGGGCCCACAGGGTGCACAGAGGAAATGCCCCATGTGTGTGCCCAGTGACCAGGGGAATTTAGTAAGAGGAATGGCTGCGTCACTGTGTGACTTTTTTTTTTTTTTTTGCTAGTTTTTGCCAAATTGCCCCCGGAAAGGCTGAATTCATTTAGATCTCACTCCCCAGTGTCTAGGGCTGCAATTCTATTAGCCGGCAGAGTTGTCTATTGGTCAGAGACAGCAATCAGATAGGTGCAGTGAGTAAATGGTACAGTGACGGTAATCAAATTGGGACAGTGGTTAATACGCGGTGACTGGCAAGATCAGCCGAGTGATTAAATGCCTTGTTGATTAAAGGGACTTGGAGCCAAAAGGATTTGCACCTGAATCCTGGCCTCATCACCCATGAGCCCCATGACTCCCCAGCAAGTGTACCTTCTCTGAATCTTTTCACCTGAAAACAGGAGTGACAGAGACCCCATAAGGCACCAAGGTGTCCTGAGGCTTAGGCAAGAGGACACATGTACAGCACTTCCCATTGCCTGTGCAGATACAAATGGGAATCTGTGAAAACGGGTATGTTTATGATGGTCATGACTGCGACTATTATCAGTGCAGTGATGATGATAATCGTTAATATCTTGTCTCCAGGAACACAGCCCTCTTTCCTCCAGAGAGTCCTCTCTCTCCCAGCCATGCCAACCGCTCTGCCCTGCAGGCCCGGCTGTCTCATAATGCCTGCGGCACGCAGAGGTCACAGCCCGTACTGGGTGATGGTACCTAGCAGCAGGACCCAAGTTCTGGCTTCCTGGCTGGAAGGGTAGACAGGACACAACCGGATAAACACCAGTAAACAGACGTGGGGAGTCTTACAAATAGGGGTTAGTGCCAACATCCCTTCTCCCAGATAAACACAGCTCGGCCAAGTCGCCAGGTGGGAGCAGCGAGAGCAGGCAGATGCAGAGCGGGGTAAATTGAAGATGGGGACAAGAGTGCAGGAGGGCTTGAGGCCAGATGGCAGAGCCTGGCCAGGCAGAGTGGAGAGTGGAGGTGGGGCGGAGGGGTGCTTGGGACGTGGCTCCTGGCCACCACTGTGGGAATATGGAGGGTGTCCTGGGCAGGGTGAGCCTGATATCTGCAGTTCAAGTCCCTGCTCTGCCTCTTGGCATCTGGTGACCTGTTTGAACCTCCATTTGAACATCTGCAAAAAGGGACACATATTAGAATGCTCTGTCCAGAGTCCCTTCCACACTGAGACTTGTAGGAAGTCCTCCCCATAATAAAACCTCTGCGATAAACGCTTTCATCTCCAGTTTTAGTTACTGTGGCTGCCATTCTAATCTGTCCTAAGTGCCACCATTTAATAGCTTATTAATCCATTCCCCCTTATTTTCTCACCCACCTCTGCACTAGAGCGCTATAGGCAGGTGGAAGAGGAAATGTGGAACCCATTTTACAGATGAGGGAGCTGGGGATGAAGGGGTCTCCTGGAAGCTGGAAGCAGGTGGAGGTGGCACCATGCTCAGCTCAGGGTCCAGGTCGGCAGCTCCCGAGCTCAGGTCCAGGTTGCAGATGCCAATCATACTGTACCACTCTAGTCCCCACACATTACCCATGGCACTATTGTGCCCTTCCCAGTGCCAGGCCAGGCTTCTGCCCGCAGGGCCTGTCTCATCCTCTGGGCAGGTAGGTGTGCTGTTCACAGTACAGATAAACAGGTGAGGCTCAGAGAGGCCGAGTTGCTCCCCTGGGTCACCCAGCCAGTGGGCAGCATGGCTGCGTTCCCAAGACCCCACACGCGCCACTCCCTCTTTTGCACCTGCCCCGAGAGGGAGCTTCCACCTCGTGGGACCTTACCCTTCGGCCCAGCCTGCCCATCCTCCAGGCCTTGCTCCCCGGCTACAGGTAGCCCTCTCAGCCATCTGCCCCAACCCCCAGGATTTCCGCTTCCCCTGGTGTCACTCACGGAACCTTCCCCCTGAGTCCCTGATGATCTTTGTCACGCTACCCTGAGAGGAGGGCACTGGCTTTCCCACTCTGGGGCTGGGACTTGTCTTCCTAGTGTAGCTTACTTTTTTCTAAACAAATGTATTTTAATGGCAAAAGAAAACCCACGTGCTTATTGTAAAAATGAACACCACGGAAATCAGTCAGGAGAGGGCTTCCTTCTGTGCCTTCCGTGGTGCAGGCGCAGAGCAGGACTTGGGCACAGGTGGTTCGTCTGCGGCTTTACTTGGAATGTTCTACTGGTGCTTGATCAGGGAAGGGAGGAAGGAGCAAAGGAGTCTGGTCACGGTGCTTCTGGTAGCCAAATGCTCCAGGCAGTGGGGCTCCATCGGACCAAGGGACTCCGGGGGGCAGTACTGACACATGTATGGGGCAGCAGACTGGCTTCCTTTCTGGATTCTCAACACTTCTGAGAGTTTCCCCGCACCAACCTCTACTCCTGCTTTCTATTTTGTTGTACAATTTAACCATGGCACCAGCTGTCTAGAGTTAGCACACAGACCACAGGTGGGGGGTCAGTGCCACAACATGCTTCCCTACTTTAGGCACCAATAGCCAATGGTGGATCCTCAGGCGGCCCAAACTTCTGTCCTACTTGGCCATAACCTAATGTCCCCATTACCTCTTCCTCAGCTTGAGTCATTTGCACTGGTGGCTCCCAGGACCATCATGGCTCACAGAGGGTTCGGGAAGATGCTCACATTGACCAGTTCACGCTGAAGTCATAGAAGAGAGTACGTGACAAGGGCCGGCGGACTTTCCGCATTCCTACAGGGGCCCTGTGGGCGAAGGCTTAGACCACAGCTAATCTTGGTCTCAGGGGATGCCTCTAGCCTTTCGGAAGCCCCCGAGGCTTGGAGGTGCATGAGAGGCTCACAAAGCATTCTCCTGCCCCTGCCCCTGCCCCTGCCCTGCACGGCCTGGCAGGTCATCAGGAGGCCAATTTGTGTTGCTATGGCAACTGCTGCCCACTGTGGGACTGGTCTCTGGCCAGCTGCCTGTACTTGCCAGCTCCTTTCTTTCCCATTGATGCTATTCCTCTCGGTGTGGGGGACAAGGCACCTTTGGCTCCTCTTACTTTCACAATCCAGCGGGTCATCAGAGCCTGGCCAGGCAGAATGGAGAGTGGAAGAGGGGCGGAGGGGTGCTTGGAAGGTGGTTCCTGGCCACCACTGTGGGGATGTGGAGGGTGTTCTGGGCAGGGTGTGAGCCCTGGCGAGTGCCTGCCACCAGGATGGGGTGGGTGAAACTGAGACCAGAGGGTAATAGGGAGGTGCTGCTGGTGAGTCACACTGACAGAAGGCCCATCTAGGGCCCTGGGTTGAGGAATGGCTGAACCTTTCTTCATTCCATCCTCATAATAACCCTATGAAGCAAGTATTTGCTTTAAAGGTTAAGTAACTTGCACAGAGAGGTTCAGTAATTCGTCCAGGGTCACACAGCTCATAAATGGCAGCACTTGGATTAGATCAAGGGACCTGAGCACTCAGTTGCTGATGAGAGGACAGGGCGGGAGGAACTTGAGGTCTTTGGGAGAAGGACTTTGGAGGCCCCGCTGGGCCCTTCCTGCCAGCTTGCGGAGAGCAGGTAGCAGCCTCTCCTAGCCACACAGCTTGCTCCTGGCTAACTTGGCTGACTGGAGACCCGGACAGAGGAGCGAGAGCGGCCCCCTCCCCATCTGCCGGTGGGCCTTGGAGGTGGCTACTGGTGGCCCTGGAGCCGGCCCACCACAGCAGGCAGCTCTCACAGCTGTGGTGCACGGCAGTGAGGCTCCCAACAGCTCGCTGGCCCAGGGAAGCTTCCAGCACAGCTTGGAGTCATTAGCTTTCTCTCTGCTCAGCGCTTGTGGTGACAGCTGGGCTCCAGCCCAGGCTCCTCTGCTGCTCACCCTCCTCTCAGTCCCCCACACAGAGGGTGCACCCCACAGCCCTGTGTGGAGGGGACACAGGAGCATGTCTCAGCCCCCACCATCCCCTGCACCATCCCTCTTGGTTCACTGTCTTCCCTGCGGTTGCGTCCCCAATGCTCAATCTGCGATGAACAACGGTGGCCCTTGGAAGACAATGAAGGAAAGGCAAGTTCAGTGTTGCAGCCACAGTGTGACTTTGGGAAGGTCACGCAACCTCTCTGGGCATCTGTTTATTTTGCTTGTCAGCAGGAACTCCTGGTCCCTGCCCTCCCTCCTCCTTTGTGGGTATGAGCAAAGCATGTCTGAGAAACAGTGACATGGAAAGGCAGGTGCTCCGAGGCGGCGCCACGTGTAATCTGGAGGTCAGCCTGGAGGACGCTGGGCACAGAGCTGAGCAGGCAGAGGCCACCACATTTTGAAGGGAGGGAAACTGAGGCCCGGACTTCTTTCTCCCATGGTGCCTCGTCCTTTGATGACATCACGGGAAACACTGAAATAAAGAGCGTTTATCGCCAGACACTGTCCTATGAGTTCTCCCTGGAGCACAGCCATGCTTTGCTGGAGTTGGGTCTCAGTGCCAGCTGGGCAGGGACTAGACTGGCAGCTAGATGGGCAGGGTCTGTTTGCCTAAAAGGCAGCCCTTTGTAGGCCCAGAAGAGGAAATCTGTGCTTTGTAGGCATAAAAGGAAAAGTCGATCTTCTAGGACTTCGCTCTCTGGTTGGATGAGAGATAAGACAAGGATGCTCTCAAGGCCCCAAGGGACGGTCTGCCTCCTGGGGTCAGTGTGGCTGGGATGGGGACACAGGGGTGCTTTCCCCGTTTTCCTTCTCAGTGGTGCTGGGGCAACAGGGAACAGGGTGGGGATGCCCAGGTTAGCGCCAGGCATGGCCCCTGCAGGGCATAAGGCCTTTATACGAAGGAAGGAGATAGGGCAAACTCAGGTCTGAGTCTCCACTCCACCACTCACTCACTAGCTTGGTGACCCTGGGCATGACAGGATATGACATCTCTGAGCCTCCGTTTTCCCAGCTGGTCCCACTGCAAGGATTGGAAGTGACTCATGGAGGGCACTGGATGTGAAGTTAGAAGTTAGGTAGGGGCCGCTGATCAAAGAGCAACGGGACATGGTGCACATGTGTGTGTCCACTGCAGCCTGAGGAAGGGCGTGAGCTGTCAGGGCTGCCTGGCAAGAGGGACCAGCAGCAGGTAGCAGCACCCTCATGGTCAGAGTGACCACTGCTCAGACACTTCTTGCCTGTGGAGTCCTGGGGTTCGGACCAGCCTAAATGCAACCAGACAGCTCTGGCAGAGACCCCGCTTTCTCCTCCAAACAACGTCTCCCAGCCACTGACAACAAAAGGCAGAGCAGGGAGCTGGCGATGCAGGGCAGCGTGCAGGCTCTGCGTCCTTGTATCCTCCGTGTTCGGATGTGCCCTGCTCTGGCTCCTGCCTCCTCCGCCCCAACCTGGCCACACCGTAGCTCTGTGGCTCTGGGCCTTCTGTCCTTGAGCTGGGGGGCCCCCAAGGAATCTGTGTCACTTCCTCTTCTGCAGACAAAGGCCCTGGTCACTCCCGCAGTGTGAGAAACTTGCTGTGCACCCGTCTCAGGCCATCTCCAAGGCTGTGCGACTGGACGTGCCTCTCACAGTGGGCAGGGGTGAGATGTACGCATGAGCGTGCATGGATGCGTATGCACGTGCGCGTGCAGGACTGTCATACTTGAGTGTGTTCTCGCAGGGGAGGTGACTGGAGACCAGAGCTTCTGAGGGCTGTTGGTAGCTATAGCCAGCTGAGGGCCACAGCCTCACTGTTAGTCTCTGCTCCTTCCACGTAAGCCCAGAGCCCAACACTGCCATGGGTGCCACAGTGACTGGGTGGTGAAGAAAGGCCTCCGCTCCTGCCCCATGGAACTCTTGGCCTGCTATAGAGAGCTGCAGTGCACAGGTAAACCAGCAAGACGATGTCAGAGGAAGGGCAATGGGGGGGGGGGGTGAGGCACATTAGGGAAGTGTGCCCGGTCTTTTCCTTCTTTCTCCTCCTTTCTGGCTTCTAGAGGACAGCAGGCTATGAAAAGTGAGTCGTGAGGGCAAGGAGTTAATGGAAACACCAAGAGTGTGGTGGGCCTCATGAAGTCACTCAGGTGGACTCCTGCTGGCCCCGCCAGCCCATCCAAGGAGCCGAGGCCTTGGTCCAGGAAGCCAGGCTGCCCCACACCTCCAGCAAGGCTTCTGGTAGCAGAGGGCTCCCCACCCTTGCCATTCAAAGTCTGGGAAGTAGGGGCTGGGGATTTAGCTCAAGTGGTACCGCACCAACCTTGGATGCACAAGGGCGCGAGTTCAATCCCCAGTACCACACACACACACACACGCACAAAAAGTAGCAAAGTCTGAGAAGTTCGCTGCTAGGGGGAAAAAAGAAGAAAGAAGTTGGAAGATCTCACTGCAATTTTTTGGTCAAAGCACAAGTTTCGCTCTTTTTTTCCCCCTGTCTTTTCTCTTTCCCTCCAACTTTTTTTTCCTTTCCCTTTTTTTGAAAGACCTAGGAAATATAAACAAAAAGGACTTCTAGAGTAAGCCAGGTCACTCTGCTCCAGAACTCTAGGAAGCATGTGTTCCCCTAGAAGCTAGGTTTTGAGCAAAGGGTCAGAGGTCATGGCCAGCAGGAATCAGGGCTGGTCTGTGGGTGCCTTGGGAGCCCCTGAAGTAGCTCCCTCTTGGAAGCCATATGTGCCACCAGGAGGAAGGTCCAGGAGAGACCAGAGGGAGGGCTGAGACTGCCTGGAGCCTGACAGTGTTCCTGCTGGAGTCAGTCACTGCCCAGGGCACCCTGTGGAGCACTGCTGAGGGCCAGGCATCAGAGAGCCAGAGCCTAAAGTCCTGGAGTCCCACACCTCCTCCTGAAAGGCCCCTCGGCCCCCATTTGTACACAGATGCCTAAAGGTCCGCCCTCAGCCCATTTGTGGCTTCATTTCCTCCCCCAAGTCCAGCCCCTACAAGTAGCAAAACCACCATGTATCAGCCATTTACACTTTACTACAAAAGAGCCATCTGCTCTGTTTCCAAGGGCAGGCAAGGGAAAAGAGAGAGGGCAGAAAATGCTGGATTTCGGGGGGAAAACTCACTTCCACAGGGCTCGGGGTCCTAGGGAGGGAGAAATGCCCAGAGAAAGCAGGGAGGTAACAGCATTGTCAGACTTCAGACTTCTGGGTGGGGCTCATGGCTCCGCACGGTCATGAAAAACCAGAGTCCAGAAAGTGTACTTTCTCCTAAGACTGAGTTCCTGGAGGCAGAGGTCCCAGGTCTATGCACGGTCCTAGGGCAGCCATGTAATCCGCGCAGTGTCTCACAGGCCATGGAAGTGGAGACACAGAGGAGCAGCTAGAGCCAGCCAAGCCTGGGGCAGGGGCCACCCACACCCACCTGGTAGCCCTCAGAGAGCCTGTCTGCCCCAGGACAGCCTCAGCCCCCGAATCCTGCAGCAGAGCGGGGCTAGTGCAGGACATCACTGAGCCTGAGGGCTATAGAGATGGGAAATCACCAGACCAAGGCTACACAGCAGAATACTACCCACGGGCGACCCTTGCCTGTTCTTGGCAAGCCTGCTCTTGATGTGACCTGGGCGTCGATGAATGAACAAATGAAGAAGTACTGAAACCCAGGAAGCTCTAGAGCTTGGTGTGCTCAGAGCAGCCTTCCGAAAGCCAGGCCACCCCCAGTCCCACCGCAGCCTTCGGGCAGCCCTGCCTCCTCCTCCAAGGACTTGTCCACGTTTTACATTAGAACTCAGAGCCTCCTGAGGGCGGCACGGGGGCCAGGCTCCTTGTCCCATGTGTCCGGAGAGGTCACCCAGTCCATCAGTGACGGGATGCCCTGACTCAGTCTCCCTCCTCTCACCGTGATACTTGGCAGCGGACGGTCTCGCTGTTCCTCCCCACCGCTCGGAGTCAATGCACTCACACAAGGCAGCCAAACCAGACGCGGGAGGAAGTCCGGGGAGTCCGCTCCTCCGCGAGGTGCCTCCCTCTGCCTTGAGATTCCACGGTGGTTTCCCTACAGGACCCTGGGTGGCTGGCGCCTGTGACCTCAGGGAGATAGTGCCAGTGGGAGGCTCTCCTTCCCACACGGTGGCCTCGGGGGCCGGCCATCCAGGGTACTTCTTGTCTTGGGAGCTGATGCCTCTGTCTCCTGGCTGTGGCGCTCACGACTCAAAATCGTGAAGTCCAGCTCGGGAGGGCAACCCAACACTATTTCCCACTGTGGCCACTGTGGCTTCTGTCTCCCAGCACGCAGTTTGTCAGGCTCTGTGTGGCCCTCTGAGTCTGATGCTAGGCCACTAGGCCACTCTGCTCAGTCATAGGTAGCTAACCAGGCTGTCAGCTTGCTGTCCTCATGGCAGGGCCAACTGTGTGTCTCTTGGCTCCTGCACCGAGTCCTCCCCACTGGGGCCAACACAGAGCTCAGTCAGCACCAGCTCTGGGGTACAAGGACTTCCTTCTAGGGACCCGTACCCTTCTGGCCTGGGTCTGGATTTCCCTGACTATGGAAGTGGACAGGACCCATTCTTGACCCCAAACTGGGACCTTTTTTTCCCCTCTCAGAATTGTGGAGCGAAGCACAACACAAGCACCAACTGAGGAATGAAAGAGGCTTCTATTCCTGGTCAAGAGCAAGAGATAAACTCACGGATGTACTTCTTGACCTGCTAAAAGTCAGGAGTTAGAGATTTAAGGCAAAAGAAGTGAGGGAGAAGGATCACTGATCAAGGGAAGGAACTGTCGTGTCTTTTCTAGGAATGGGCTGAGATTTTTCTAGGAATTCTGATGCAACCTCTTTCCACTCTTTTTATTGTTCCTTCTGGTCATTGTAGCAGTTACCGCTGTCATGTGCAGATGGTATTACAGTGAAGTTAGAGGTGGTACAGAGGTCACCCTGGCAGTCTTCATAGCCAGAGCCTCTTTCTGCTAGCCCACCTTGCCTGCAGGCATCCTGTCCTTACAGATCAACTTGATTGGGCGGGACAGCTTGGTCCAGTAGGCAGCACAAGATAGGGCAGCAGGGTAGCCAGAAAAAGAGTCCACCAGAGGAGCTGAATCTCTCCTCGGAGGAACATCGGAGGGATTAGGAGGGCAAGTTCTGGAGCCAACAGCCCAGCTCAAACCGTAGTTCTACCCTAACAAGTCATGTGGCCACAATCAAGTCCCCGAGTCTTGCCGAGTCAAGCCTCCTTTTCCTCATCTGTCAAGGGGAAGCAACCAGACTACCTCTCCCATAGAACTGTTGTGAGCCTGACCTGAGCTAGTATGTGCTTAGACCGGAGCCAGGCATAGCCTAAGGGCTGGAAAAGCTGGAGCTACTCTTATTTTCTCACAGCAATGGAGGAGACACCCCAGCCCCAGCACGATCACTGCGTCATACCCAGAGACACAGTCTAAAGCAGTTCTTCCAATGGGGTCATTTGATAGCATGGAAAACTATGACCTAGATATGGGAAGCAACTTGCAAAGGTAGTGTGGCTTGCTAATAAGATGACAACTTTGGGCCCAAATCCCAATCTGCTGACTCTGCGATTTGTTCCCTTTGTGTCTCTTGCCCAGGCTTTCTAGGGGCGTGGACACCGAGAGACCCTGTAAGTCCCCGTCTTGGGCTCACTGTTTCTCCAGCTCCTGACACCACGGGGAGATGGATGCGCCGTTCCCCAGCAAAGACCAGGAGCTGGTTGTACTTTGAGCCAAGGACGTCTGGAGTGTGCAGCAGGGACTCTCCAGGATCAGGGCTGGGAGTGACATCATGGAGGCCTGAACATCAAGGAGCATCCGCCTCTCCCTGGAGCCCTGGTCCTCCCTTCCCAGCCTCTCTCTGGCCCGTATCCACAGCTGTCAGTGTTGGGCTCCTGGGGGCCTGGGGTAGCCGAAGTTCATGACGCCTGATGAAACAGTCACTGGCCTCTAGCACCTGAGAGCAGGCTCCCTTCCCAAAAGGGGGCCACGGAAGCTGGCTTGCAGCCTGGGGTCTGGGCCGGGGCCGTGTCGCAGGATATTTGGCACATCGGGAGACGTGGGTATAGACAAAACATCCCTACAGCTGGAGTCTTGTCTCTGGCTGAACCATCTTCCTGCCTTGCCTTCCTGTAGCTTCTCCCTTGCCACCACCTCACATTCATCAGAATCCAGCATGATGACATGCAATTCACACGTGAGGCCCGGGAGGACTCGGAGGAAGACATGGCTATCATGGGGGTGGCCCACAGGAGGGGGGTCTGCGCACTGGGGTGAGGAGGCTAGCGCTGAGTGCTTGGTTGAGCTCAGTCACCAATTCCGTGTGCCCTCGTGTGAGTCACAGCTCTGTTCTGGGAAGGCATCTCCATCCATCGCTCCTTTGAGGGATCTTGTCGGTCTGATCTAGTGTTTGCCCTTCCACAGTGCCTGCCAGCACCATAACTGCTACCAGTACTGAGCACTTGTCATGGGTGGTGCCTGGTCTCCGGGCAGGAGAGGTACGTGTGTTATCAGTTGGCACCACGCTGCTCCACGACAAATGACCCCAAACTGAGTGGCCTAACACAGCAATTATTTATTCCCGAGGAAGCTGGCTGAGGCTGAGCTGCTCTTGGCTGGTCCCAGAGAGGTTCTGTCTCTCATCCTCCCAGGACAAAGGATTAAGCGGGACATTTTTCATTCATGGCAGTGACTTAAGAGGCAGAAGTGGGGCAAGAGGTGCATGAAGCCTCCCAGGGACCCAGTGCTTTCCCACCTCTGACCTAGGCCACTGGCCAAATAAATCACGTGGTGGAGCCTAATGTTGAAAGACAGGGAGGCTTACTCCACCCCCACCAGGCCACGCAAGATATGGCTGCGATAGGAGCGGAAAATAGGGGCCAAGCAACCACTGTAGCCCACAGAAATGACTCGGCCTCTTACTACTGTAGTCTAACTCTTCCTTCCCTTTGCACTAAAAAAAAAAAAAAAAAGCAAATGAATGAAAATACATCCTTGTATTCCCCCATGTGAGAGTTTGAGACTTAAGAATGAAGCCCCCTCATCAAGAAAAAATCCCCACCTACTGGGAGGTGGAGTTGGATCATGAGGAGAAGAAGCTGAGAATAGGGTTTAAAATCAGGGAGAGGGTGGGAAGGATTTCCCCAGAGGCCAAGGTCGGAAGATGTATGAATGGTGTAGACGGGAGACGATTGAGACCTGATGGGGGAAGGTCTTCCAAGAGCTGTCACACGAGCTGACCCAGCATGAGACTTCACAGACGAGCGTGTCTCGTGGCCTGGGAGCTGCAGGGGCTCTGAGGCACCATCTGCCAACCTAAGAGCCAACCGTAATGGGGATAAGCCAAAACTAATGGACCTCTGGCTTCGTTCAAACCCCTTGTGAACAACCATCAGGACATAGAGAAATCACCACCCAGAGGCGGGACCTTACTGAGCCCCATCTGATGAGAAATTCCTACTCCCACCCTGAGGTCTTCATGTGCAAGTCTTGTATGTGGGAACAGAAATAAGTGCGTAAGTGGTTCCCCACGTATCATAGGCCGGAAGTTTTCCCCTCACCCTCTGACCCCTGGGAAACCTGATTCCCTCAGGTGCCTCCCAGATCTTCAGCCTCAGGCGGTGGAGTACACAAAGGAGAAATCGTAGCCCTTATCAGTTCCCAGCCCACCACCCAGCTGATAAAACCAGTCTACATCCAGGAAGTGTTTGTAAGTCCCAACGGGGCAAAACGTCTTAGTAGAGCAACATAAGACCTTCTTCCACCAGGTGTAAGAAGGGCTACTGGAGAAGAGGCATTGACGGAAACATCCAGAGTATCACAGGATGGAGAAGTAACAGTATACTGAGCTACTTAATATCAGTTGCTTCTTTTTATTCAGTGCCCACTGTGTGCCAGGCTCAGGAACAGGCCCATGGAGACATGTTAAAGGAGACATGGTTTCTGATCTCAGGGTATTTACAATCTCAGAAGAGAGATTGCAGAGCCTCTGTGGAGGAAAGGGATTTCATTTACCCTTTAAAGAATAAGAGGACAGGTCAGTCCTGGTGGCACAAGCCTGCAATCCCATCATTCTGGGAGGCTGAGACAGGATGATTGCAAGTTTGAGCCCAACCTGGCATCTTAGTGGACCCTGTCTCAAATTTTTAAAAAAAATTCCTGAATGTTTAGGGATGGAGGCTCAGAGTGAAGGCCCTGGGTTCAATCCCCAGTAGTGCCTCAATGAAGGGCATATTGGAGTAGGCAGAGGGGGAGAGGCATGTTTTTCAGCAGAAGAAAGCGAGCCCTGAAAGGAAGGAGACACTTGCTCCTACAGGAAACTTGGCTTGCAAGAGTCCTCCAGTACAGGGGGTGAATGAGCAGGGTCAGGTGAAAGGAGTGATTCTGTCGATAGAATGTGGACAAGAATGGTACCTGGAGACACCAGCCAAGTTGTCCATATCCCTAGTCTCCCCTTTGGTGGATCTGGGGCCCAGGCTGCCCACCAAGACGGCCTGGGTAAGTTTTCCAGCAGCTTTGCAGAGGCATGACATTCTTTTTTCACATCCCTTCCCCCAAACCACCATTCCCTGCTTCTGGAAACATAATAGGCCATCCGAGAGAAGTGCTATGGAAACCTTACCACAAATAGACAACCTCCCTGGTTGCACTAATTAAAGGAAAAGCCTGGTGGAAAATGATTGGAAGGAAACACAGTTTTATTATTTTTAAGTTAATCCACTTGCTCGAGAAAGTGGACTATTCTGCAGTGACGGTTTGGAAGGGGCCTGCTGTCAGGGATTTATCTGGTAATTCATTCCCTTACTGAATAGCTGTCATGGGCTACAGGCCAAGACTACAAGTCCAAGTCAATCCCTGCATCTTCTCTCATGGTGCTCAGTCTGAAAAGGCGGGGGGGGGGGGGAATGGGCTCATAATCACCATTACAAAGCCAAGTGCAAAGCGTAGCAAAAGCAACGGGTAAGAAGCATCACTGGGACACAGTAGAGGGTCACTGTACAAGGGAGGATGTTGGGATCACCAGGGAACTCATGTTCTTGGAGGGATGTGGAGACTTGCAGGAGGGAGCTCGGACTCTTCCTGCAGCAGGGAGGTATCTCATACAGTGGACATGGCAAACTCAAAGGACAGAGGCAACAGGACGAATGAAGAGCCAGAAACCAGCAAGGCTGGATGAAACGAGAAGGCTGTGAAAGCAAAGCTGAGGCTGGAGCAGCTGGTGAGGCCAGGCCCTGGCACCTGTGAACTTTGGGAAGCCTTTGCATTTTATCATGTAAACACTGGAGGAACTGAAGATTCTAGGCAGGGAGTAGCACAGATAAATATATATTTCTGGCAGAAGGCTGTCGCCCACACAGCATGGTGGATGCATTAGAAGTCAGGTGTCAGCTGGCAGGAGACCAGCGGGAGTACAGGGGCCTTAGCTAGGCAGTGGAAGGAGAGAAGGAGAAATGCTTTGTGGAACCTGGTGGCTTATGGGCATAGGGAAAAGCAGGAGAAGGAGAATTACTGCTATATCTATAGCTTGAGTTACAAGGTATATCAATCAGTGCTCACTGGATAAACAGATTTGATGATAGGTAGGTAGGTAAGTAGATAGATGATAGATAGATAGATAGATAGATAGATAGATAGATAGATAGATAGATAGATAGATAGATAGATAGATAGATAGATAGACGGATGGACGGACAAACAGATAGATGGATGCATAGATGGATTTTCAAGATTGGCTTGCAGTGAGTGCCTGGAGAGTCAGGTATGGAAGAGTTCAAAATGGCTGTCTATGCACTGCAGAGCCGAAGGATCTAGCCAAAAGCTAAAGGTATTCACTGTAATGTACTGTGCAGGTCTATATCAGAAAGCAGAAGGATCTGTGATGCAAGGCTGAAGAGCACCTGCAAAGGTGACACTGGAAACCAGGAGATGGAGTCCAAGATGAAGGCAAAGACCGGAGCTCCTCTGAAGAAACAGGACCCTTCCTTCTGCTCTTCCTGTTTTATTCCATCCAGGACACAAGCCAGTCAGTTGGTGCTACTCACCCCAGGATGAGTCCTCCACTTTGAGTTCCAGCCAGCCACACCCAGAAGCGTGCTAACCTGATCAACTGGGCGTGTCTTACTCGAGTTGACACAACAGTTAACTACTTTGAAAGGTGGACAGTGGTGTCCTCAAGTGAGATTAAGCAAAGGGAGTTTGAGGAAAGGGAAAAATAGGATCAATTTCAGGTGTTGAGTTTGAGGACGCTGTGGGTGTAGGACTGACTTCAGTGAAAGGGACAAACAGGCGAGTGGACACTGGAGCTTGCAGCTGTGAGAGCAAGGCTTGGGAGAGTCAGGCTGGGACAGTTGCCAGGCCATGCTGAGCCTCCGAAACTGCAAAAGGAGACGGGACACCTGCCCACCAGGATGCTTTAAACTTCAAGAAACACACCTCTAACAGGAGCTCCAACAGTACGAGCACCTATTTATTTCCTCATGTTTGGAGGTTAAGTCCTAGGCTGCTTCTTCATCTCAGTATATTACAAAGGACCCAGCTAGATAGATAGATAGATAGATAGATAGATAGATAGATAGATAGATAGATAGATAGATACTGCTGAGTCAGTTCTTTCCTATGTCCTTCAGCAACACCAAAGGCACACTAGAGCCCAGGAGATGGTCAGCCACAGGGTGAGGGTTAGAAAACAATTTTTTCATAAATGTAAGGACTACATTAGGCTATGTTTGCCAAGCTGCATAAAAAAGGATTAAGCTCATAAAAGAACTTAATAAGCAGGAATGAGAGGAAATTGAATATCCACTAATTAGTAATTGTGGGGTTAGAAGAGGTAACTACTTCTTAACCCTACATGGTAAAAGGCAAAATTGAGAACTCTTTTCAGTCAGAAGTTGTGTAGACTTCTGCTTTGGACTCCAGTGGAGCAACAGATGCCGGGCCAGCCCACTGTCCATAAATAAGTAGGAAACTGCATTAAATATGGGAAGCATCTGTTTCCAGACACTAGTAACCAGCAGAACCAAGTTGTGTCCACTAAGAAAAACAAGATAAATTTTGAACAACTTCACTTTCTCCCTAAAGGCATTGAGCAGACCACAGTTCCAGAAGCGGCAACCCACAAAAAGCAGAAGTCTCATTGTTTTAGGAGCCAAGAGACAAGAATTCTGAGAAGTGACACAGCTGGAATTTGTGGAGTGAATACAGCAGGAAAGGGAGCTACATGGAGAAAGAGCTTTAGATACTAGCGAGGAGTCTGAATCCCTGGCTAAATAAATTATACACGTGCAGGATGATGTCCATAGGGTCAGACCAAGAACAAATCCTAAAGAAAAAACAGTTATTGGGAGTTGTGAGCTGAATCATGTTTTGAGTACAAATATTGGAATATATTCAAGTTCAAAGTTTCTACCAGAGTAGAAAGACCTCATTGAGCACTGGCCTAGTAAATGAGACCTTAGAAAGACTAGCCGTAACTTAGGAGTAGAGCTAAACTACCAACCCCTCACATGAGAGCTGTTCTAGGCCCATCCTTTCAATTATTTGCCCCCTGCAACTCTTTCTCTGGGGTTCTAATTACATGTTAAGACCACTTATTCAACAAATCACTGAGAGTCCAT